>JADLZL010005803.1:0-153407 GCA_015844335.1 Chrysopogon serrulatus
AAGTCCATCTCCGTCTTACCCATAGCTCTCTAGTCAAAAACAAATCAAACCAGTTGGGCCCTTCAAAATTCGTGGGCATGTTTGACCGAACCTTATTTCTCGTGATGACGCTCTAATAATCTACTCCCCTTCGTGTGTCTTTCTAGGAGTGCCAGTAGATGTCCAGATTCACTCAAATATTCAATACATTTGTACTCCATGTATGTCTAGGTTCAGATACTTTTTTACTGCACAAAATGATACATCACAACGGAGGGAGTAGATATACTAGATAAATGAAGAGGCAAAGTCTAGGTTTGGGTAAGTATGAGAAGTGGTAAAGCCCAGGTCATGGTGTCATGACATCACGGTTTATTATGAAAAATATAATTCTCATTTTACGAGAAGTTGAAACAATTTTAAAATCTAACTATTCTTTAGAAATTATTAACATTTACAATACTGAATAAAGTATATTTTTACAGTAATTTTAATTGTAGAAATAATTGTTGATGTTTGTTGCTATATACTGTATGAACTTGACTGATCTTATAAAAAAATAATTTACTTCTCGACCGAGAGCAACCACCTCTTCCCGTGGTGGTCTGACCTGGCTGGTGCAGTGAACTGTGCACAGTGGACAACTGCCACACGGCCACAGGCCCACACGCGGCGGGCTGGTGCAGTGAACTAGTATTTTGTTTGTATTGGATAAATACTAATCCACTAACTAGGTTCAAAAGATTCGCTCGTGATTTACAATAAAACTGTATAATTAGTTTTTTTTTTACTAATATTTAATGTTTTATATATTGTGAGTGGATGTGAAAAAAATCGCAATTGCAGGAGAAGTGAACAAGGTTCGATGTGGATCGCGATGCGCAGCATACGACAACCTGCACGGCCATGTGGGCCCCACCCCCTGCGCCTAGATCAGGCTTCGTGCCACGCGGGCCCCTACTACGGTCCTCATCCGCCACGACGTGCACGCACGCGGGACGGCACGAGCAACCCAGCGGCCAGCGGTTTTTTTTTTTTTTTTTTTTTGAGGAATCAGGCAACTCGTTCGTAAGCAGAAAAATTAGCAGATTCAAATGGCAGCCGGCTGCAGCTGCAGCGTAAATAAACCCCACCCCCAAATCCCGAATCAAATTGAACCCCACCCAGCTCCGGCTCCCAGCAGGCTCTGCAATTCCTGCCAGCCGGCGGCCGCCCAGCCTGTCCATTGTCACTGTGGACTCCCCTCGCCATCTCTCTCTCTCTATCACGAGGCGCAGGCGGCAGAGGAAGAGCGCCGTCCGACCCTCCGTCCGCCGCGGATCGGGATCTCCCTCGCCCGCCCGCCCGCCCGCCCGCCCGCGGGCACCCGGCGCATTTGAGTTGAGTCGTCGAGGAGGAGGAGAGGGACGACGCGGCGGCGATGTGGCGCCTGCGGATCGCGGAGGGGGCGGGGACCCCTGGCTCCGCACGAAGAACGCGCACGTCGGCCGCCAGGTCTGGGAGTTCGACGCCGCCGCCGACCCCGACCCCGCCGTCGACGCCGCGCGCCGCGCCTTCGTCGACACCAGGCGCCAACTCAAGCACAGCGCCGACCTCCTCATGCGCATCCAGGTGGGTGCCCTGCCCTGCCTACCCTCCTGCCGATCGCTACGCTACCCGCTCGTAATGCCTGGCCCCCTCCTTCTCGGCTCCGGTTCCCCGCTGATGCGCCCACGCGGCTGCCGTGCATGTCGCCGTCTCGGTATGTCCGCCCGGTGATGGATGGCGTGTTATGTGGCCGGGCTGCCGTCGTGCGTCGGACTAGAACAACCGGCGGCGGCGGTCGTCTTACCTGGCACCTTCTGGGCCCGACGACACTAATTAATACCTTAATTTCCAGACGCTTTCAATGGGAGGCCGGCCGGTGAACTAATAAAACCTGGGTTCACGGGACTCTCTCGTACAGTTTTAATGCGTGGGCGTGGTATTACTATATGCGAGCCGGGATAGGCTCTGCCTCTCGCAGGCTGCAGCAGGGAGGATCATCCGTTTTCTTGACTTGTCACGATTTCAGACTTCCTCCGTTTTCCCCATACATTCTCTTGACTTGTCACGATTTCAGACTTCCTCCGTTTTCCCCCATACATACCGTACCTTACTGTCCGCACCTTTTAAATGTGCTGCCGTGGTTCAGTTTGCAAGTTCTAGTTGCAGCCGCATGGAAACTTGGCATAGCACATGTCTGATCACAAGTTTGTTGTGGGAAATAATGCATTGTGATCTCTTTACCACAGTAACCTGTCACTGTCACTTTTATTTAGGAGTAAAAAACATTCCATCTGTCCATGGAAATATCAGTAGCATGCCCGAATTGGTTGAAAATGGACAAGGTTTTGGGTAATTAATGCAGTCCAGTCTTGCGCTCAGTGTTTTTTTTTTGTTGTGCAGTCTTTGTTTGAGTGCTCTGCTTCCCTGTGAATTTGAAACGTCTGCTCTCTTTTACACACTGCAGTTCGCCAAAGAAAATCCTCTTGAACTTGACCTTCCAGCAATCAAGCTCGGTGAGCATGAAGATGTTACCGAGGAAGCCGTGTTGACTACTTTGAAAAGGGCAATCAGCCGATTTTCTACTCTCCAGGCACACGATGGACACTGGCCTGGGGATTATGGCGGTCCTATGTTCCTTATGCCAGGCTTGGTACCTCCTTCAACTCTTCTTCTACAGTGATATGTTCAACTTGCTTACTTCTCTTGGATATGCATTCCTACGACTAAATATGTGCTCTGTGCTTAATCTTGTGATATGTTTAATATGAAATTGTGCTATCTTGCTTTCTCACTTCTTATGCCTCATGTTGTATGTGAGCACAATATTTTTTCTTGGATCCAGTGTGAGTACCAATTTGGATGCCTCCTAAATAGGAACCAGCAAATTGTGGCAGGCATCTCATTTCTAGATTATATGGAAAAATTATGTTTCGTGTTTCCTGGTTTACAAAACAGCTACTAACTGTATTAATCCTTTATCCAGATCATAACATTGTATGTGACTGGAGCACTAAACACTGTCTTGTCATCAGAACACCAGAAGGAGATCCGCCGGTATCTTTATAATCATCAGGCAAGGAGGATTCAGTTCTAAATTTGTCAACCCTACAGTGGCTAAAGGTGATCTAATTTTGTTGCTGCAACTGTAGAATGAAGATGGTGGCTGGGGCTTGCACATTGAGGGTCCAAGCACCATGTTTGGCTCAGCGCTGACCTACATTATTTTGAGATTGCTTGGAGAGGGACCAGACAGTGGAGATGGAGCCATAGAAAAAGGTCGAAACTGGATCTTAGACCATGGTGGAGCAACATATATAACATCATGGGGGAAGTTTTGGCTCTCGGTAGGGAACTGACTCTTATTTATTTGTTTATTAGCTGCTTCCATATTCTTGGATCTGCTTTAATCCCTTCTAATTACCTGGCTTATAGGTACTGGGTGTATTTGAATGGGATGGTAACAACCCGGTGCCACCAGAAGTATGGCTACTGCCATATCTCCTCCCATTTCACCCAGGTTCTGCTTTCTTTTCCTCATATAAATCTTATATTGGTGTGTATATAAATTCTATCAGTAAAGATTGCTAAGTTGGTGTATGTAGTATGCGCTGAAGATTAAACAATAGATATTCAGCCCTAACCAAATGTTCCAATCACCAATGATATTAGTGTATCATAAAATTGTCATTTATATATCATTCCTTTTTTCATTTTTAATGTGCCAATCTGCCAACAATCAATCTACTTTGCATTACCATAGGTCCGTAGTCTTTCAGTAGTGTGCTCTTGGTTGCTATATTGTTCCTTTTCCTCATATGACAGGCTTTTGTGATTTACAATGTCTTGCAGGTAGGATGTGGTGTCATTGTCGAATGGTGTATTTGCCAATGTGCTACATTTATGGGAAGAGATTTGTTGGCCGAATCACACCACTTCTGTTGGAATTAAGGAAGGAACTTTTCAAAGACCCTTACAGCAAGATTGATTGGGACAAGGCCCGCAATCTATGTGCTAAGGTTTGTTAACTTTTTTTTTGTAAAGTTTCTTTTGGTCATTGATACATTCACACATATGGGCCAAATTGTGCACTTCATTGCATTAGGTGCCACAAAGTTATCTATTGGTCTCCAAATTGATCTTGTTTTTGGCCAAGGCTGTCCTTAGTCCTTGTTCAGAAATCCCACGGCCAAAAGAGTATGCCTAGTTACAGGCACAACCTTGTTGTAACTCTAGATAAAATATATAAGCTGTCAAGAAGCTTAAAGGTTCTTTTCATGTATGCTCATACTTAGAAACTCTCTTCCTTTTATTTTGATCAAGAAAAACCATATAACTTACCAGTTACTACCACAATGGGCCCAGTTGATCTGGATCTGTACTTCTTAGTATGGGATCCATCTTTCACATAATGTGTCCCAAAGTCCCTTTTAACAGTCATTAACTGGCAATTGATGCTATTTGAAAAGATGCTTAGTTCTGAAAACTTAAAGGAGCTTTCATGTTTATCTTTCTTCGTCTGTGAGGAGTCCATTTTGGATCCTGATTATTCTGTCTGAAGGAGTTTCAATACATTTGTGCTGCAGGAAGATCTGTACTACCCACACCCATTCGTTCAAGATGTGTTATGGGCCACTCTCCATAAATTCGTTGAACCAGTTATGATGCATTGGCCTGGCAGCAAATTGAGGGAGAAAGCTCTGGAAACAGTCATGCAGCATGTTCACTATGAGGATGAGAACACTCGTTACATTTGCATTGGTCCTGTAAACAAGGTACGAAAGGAGGTGTATTCTTATTTTGCCCTATTCTTGCTGCAAGCATCAGAAGGCTATATGCTAGTGACTTTGATATAGATTTATTTAACTCTCCAATAAGAAAGAAGCTGACGCATTTGTGATTTCAGTGCTTCCTTTATCTTTAAGCTTGTGCTGCCTTAGCTTACTATGGCATTGAAATGATTAACCCTCCTGTTACAATCTTTACCTTTTTTTAACCCATTACTTTATCTTGAATTGCCTGACTAAAATATTCCTACCAGTCCACCACAGATTTCTGTTAATATTACAATAGCAGCCGGGGGTTATGTGATTTGTCACTTCTTCCACCTCATTCACTATGATTGTCCTGTGATCTGTATCCTTCAATTCATGAAAAATGCATTCTATGCTAGTATATGCAATCCAGTCTTTTGTAACATCATAGGATTATGCCAAACAAGACACTACTTGAATGATATATTCAAATTATGGAATTGCTTTTCTTTCTCTTTCTGCTCCAACAATTTGTATTACCAAAAAATATCCTTCTGTTAGTGCCTTGATGTCTGGGATGGATTCCTCAGTCTTGTTCTTGAGTATAGTTTATTTCTGACATTCATTTTGTCATTTTTGTTGACTTAAATCACTCCTGCTAATTTGATGATGTTCAGTTTATGCTCATAGGTTGTGAAACTTTTATTAGAAGTGTATACTGTGATTTATTGCTTGATTATTTCTTAATGTTGTTCAACTGATTGCTGCAAGAAATTCTGTGCAGGTATTGAATATGCTTGCTTGCTGGATTGAAGATCCAAACTCAGAGGCCTTCAAACTTCATATCCCACGAGTCTATGATTACTTGTGGCTTGCTGAAGATGGCATGAAGATGCAGGTAAGATTATTGCTTGTTGTGTGGCCCATTTCCTTCTACTTAATTAACTTCCTATTAGGCAGCTACTGCAACAGCAAACCTGTCAACATATAATATTTTACTGTCTCTTAATGGGATTGGCAAATTGTTTTGGTATCTTCAATCCAGCCAGCTCTTTCCACTGTAGGGTTATAATGGCAGCCAACTTTGGGATACAGCTTTCGCAGTTCAAGCCATTGTGGCTACCAACCTTATTGAAGACTTTGGTCCCACCCTTAAACTAGCACACAACTATATCAAGAATTCACAGGTACATTCCACATGGCTTTTTGTCTATATGGTTCAATCTTAGGTCCATTTATAGCACTGATAAATGGCTATTTAATATGAAAGGTTCTTGATGACTGCCCTGGTGATCTGAATGAGTGGTACCGCCACACATCTAAAGGTGCATGGCCATTCTCCACTGCTGATCATGGCTGGCCTATATCTGATTGCACTGCTGAAGGACTAAAGGTGAATTCAGTCATCAGCATTAGCAATAAGGAAATTTACTTTAGCAGGTTAAAATTGTCTTTTGAGATCTAGGATCCTCTGTTTTTTCAGCATCTCTAATTCTTCCCACGTAAACTATATGAAGTGCTTACGTAGCTGACGAAGTTTAGCTTTCTTCCTTCGCATTTATGTTTCAGCATTCTTGACAGTACAGTGTTTGGCATGTTGTCATAATTTCATAATTATTTGTTTTAATAAATAGCAATTGCTTCTTTTCTTTTACTCCAGGCTTCATTATTGCTATCAAAGATCTCTCCCAAAATTGTTGGTGAACCAATGGAAGCTAATAGATTTTATGATGCTGTCAGTTGTCTGATGTCTTATATGGTAAGCATCCTGAATTTTTTTTCATCTCCTCGCAATTGTTGCTATTGAATCAATTTTAACGCAATGGTCGATTCTGTAAACATTGTGTGCGTTGCGGAAAAGAAGACTCCTTGAATTGGCAGCAGCCCTTTTATTATACTGTGGCCATATATTTTATTTCAATTGTATGCAGTTTCTCCTTGATTTTCCACTGTTCTTTTGTGTTTTGAATAAAGCCATTGGAGGGACCTTGCCTCATTAGTTTGCATTATCCTTTACAGAATGATAATGGTGGTTTCGCGACATATGAACTCACAAGATCTTATCCCTGGCTGGAGGTAGGTGGATGAACTTCAAAACCCTCCACACACCGTACCACAAACACTTTCATGTCTAAGCATGGCAGTATTTTAAGTTAATGTTTGCATGCTCTCTTCTGAAATGTGAAGTTACCCGCCGCTTTTCTACTTTCTGAAGTATAGGATGCCAATCGCCAAGTTAATCAGGCGACTTGTAAATTTCTTAATTATTCCCATTTGCCATTGAGTAGAAATACATGCTAGATAAGATATTTGTTTTGTTTCAAAACAGAATAGTTTGTCAGCATTCCTTGAACCTTTCACGTTTCATCTATATTAACATTCTTTCTTAAATTATTCAGCTTATCAACCCTGCTGAGACCTTTGGGGATATTGTGATTGATTACCCGTAAGAAGCAGTAACCTTTTCATTGTGCTGATTTTTACTTATAAAACAAACTGAAAAATATAAACCCATTTTGCAGGTATGTTGAATGTACATCAGCAGCAATTCAGGCCCTGACATCATTCAAAAAACTATACCCTGGGCACCGCAGGAAAGAGGTGGATAACTGTATCAGCAAGGCTTCTAATTTCATTGAGAGTATTCAGAAAAGTGATGGTTCATGGTCAGTATTTTGACTCCATATAACACAAAATACCAATTAAACAGATTTGTTATTTTGGAATGTGCTTCCAGATAGCCTTCCTCATTGCCTTCTATACGTTTTTCTGTTTACAACAGGTATGGCTCTTGGGCTGTTTGTTTCACATATGGCACTTGGTTTGGTGTGAAGGGACTAATTGCTGCTGGTAGAACATTTGAGAACAGTCCTGCAATTAGAAAGGCATGCGACTTTCTCTTATCAAAAGAACTTCCTTCCGGTGGTTGGGGAGAAAGCTATTTATCATCTCAAGACCAGGTAAATTCACTTATGTCAGTTTCTTTAAAATAATAGCACTTAACAGTATTATGGATATACTGGCAATGCTGTTTGCTGCACATTATGTTTACCTATTCCAATTTTCATCATCTATGTGCTACAGTCAAGATTTTTGGGGCAGCCTGCTTTTATTAGATTTATAATGTACCAAGCCCTAGAGAAAACCTGTCTATTTAGAGCGCATCATTTTATCTGAAAAGTTTGGTACAAGTAGATAGCAGTTTTTTTAAAAAAATTTTGTACGAGTAGATAGCAGTTGAAAATTTGAAATGTAAACCTGTTAGTGAGTAAAACAGTGGTACAGTGTTGATTCTTATATGCAAATAGCCTTGTTGGAACTGGAAATGCCCTTACATTAACTATCTTTTGACGCTCTCAATCAGGTTTACACCAATCTCAAAGGCAACCGACCTCATGCAGTGAACACTAGTTGGGCCATGCTGGCACTCATTGATGCAGGACAGGTCTGTTATTTAGCTTGTGGCTTTGGATACTCTGATAAGATGTGCACACTTGTTATGGTACTTAAATCTCATCCATACAGGCTGAGAGAGATCCAGCGCCTCTACACCGAGCAGCAAAGGTTTTGATCAACTTGCAATCAGAGGATGGAGAATTTCCTCAGCAAGTAAGTAATAATCGGTTCACAGATATACTAGCCTTAATCATTTTTCCATCAAATACAATCTAAATTTAAAAAGCCTTAATCATTTTCCCATCAAATACAATCTAAATTTAAAAACTTTGCTCTAGAAGCAAATGGGTAAAAAAAATGGTTGGTTATGTTCTAGGCATGTATATTACTGAGACAAAGGAAGAAGTCGTTCTTATGTAGCAACTCCACTTTTTTTTTTCTTGATATCTAAACATCTTATTATTATTTTTTGAAATGAATAAACATCTTATTGTTTTAGGCATCTCAGTTTGTCTTATTAACCTGGGTTAATCGCTTGTTGCATGGACACCACCTTTTTTTTTTTTTCCTGTAACTAACTAGTGGACTGCCTAACCACAGGAGATCATAGGAGTGTTCAACAAGAACTGCATGATCAGTTACTCCCAGTACAGGAACACCTTCCCAATTTGGGCTCTGGGTGAGTACCGGTGCCGAGTCTTGGGGACTGGCAAGCAGTAGTGCCTGTGCCCCACATCAGTCAACTAGACCGAAAGGCACTTTGTTGCCTTGTGGCTCTATCTGGGCACGCCAAGGACTGTCTTGGCGGTTAATGGGAGGCGTGTCTCATGAATGAGTTTTTGTGAGTAGCCATGTGGCAGTTGGAATAATGTAGCTATGTTTAGGATTGCGCTCCTAGATCATAATAATGTATATTGAAGTGTGATAATGCTAGATTCAGGTATATACTCCGATCCGTTCTTGTGCCAATGATGTGATGTAGTCGGAGTTGCGCGTCGTCAGTTGACTAAGTAGAGTCTCGAAGGCTCAAAGTGTTGCAATGCTGGTACTGGTATGACCTGTGCCATTCTGCTTTGCATTTGCACCTCTCAGATATTTTTCAAGCACCTGAGAATCGGCGAAGGAGTGCATGTAAAGTTGGGGACAACGGCATGTAAGGACAACGGCGCCAGTCTCTTGTGGACGCGTGGGAAGAGCGACGTCTTGCTGATGTTGCCAAGGCCTCGTTGTAGTTGTCGCCAGATGGGATCGGTCAGGTAGGCAGAGGCAAGGAAGCAGCAGGCTCACTTGTTCAGTGAAACAAAGGGCCTTGTTTAGATGGGGGGAAGAGAGGGATTGAAAAGTCCTGTAGCAGTTTGTTTGTATTTGGTAAATATTGTCCAATCGTGGCCCAACTAGGTTCAAAAGATTCGTCTCGTGATTTACAACCAAACCATGTAATTAGTTATTTTTTTTACTAACATTTAATGCTCCATATATAGGGTAGAAATTGATGTGATGGAGAGATTGAAAAGTCCTGTAGCATTTCGTTTGCATGTGGCAAATATTGTCCAATCGTGGTCCAACTAGGCTCAAAAGATTCGTCTCGTGATGTATAATTAAACTGTATAATTAGTTATTTTTTATATTTATATTTAATACTCTTTACATGCGGGTACAAATTGATGTGATGGAGATAGAGTGAAAAAACTTGGAAGTTGGGAGGGGAAGTGAACAAGGCCGGTCGCCCGCCCAGCTTCGGCCCCTGTGTTCACTGTTGAGGTCACCCATGGGCTCCACCGTGTACCCTGGCTTCCTGCAGCATTCCGATGCCTTCGCCGTAATAGTCGATGCGCAGCGTCGTCGCCAGGTATTGCGACCATCAACACAACCACCGGTTAGTATTATAAGATGAAATTGGTGATTTCAGATATCCTGAATCTACTCACCACTCGCCACATGTGACATATAAAATGCAAAACTGAAAGGAACATGGTCAGGCGCGGGTTAGGCTAGCTGTTTATCATTGGAAGTGGTTACTGGTTTTTAGTACTCGACTAATTTACCAGATTTAGAAAGCGACTTCAATCCTACTCATATATGTACGTAAAAAGAAGAGATTGGTTGGCTCTGGCTGGAATCGTTGTGAAAAGATGCTCAATGCACGACTGATGAACGCGTCCAAAAAGCTATCGTCCAGAATATTTTAGCGGAGTTATTTATGTAGTATAATATAAGTAGCACCCGTAGAATACGTGATAACTATATTGTAGAATACATTGAACAAGAGCATCTCCAAGAGCCTTTCTATAACTTACTCTCTAAATTATTATTTAGAGTCATTTATGTAAAAATCGTTTCTATATCTTTTCACTCTTTAACCGTTTTTCTATATCTTGCGCGTAGTCTAGAGAGTTATTTTCACTATCTATCTTTGACTGGTGAGAAATCTTAAATAAAGGATGATTATATTTAGATGACCATCTAAAGAAGCTATTTGAGGATGTTTTTTTTATTAAAATCTCTATTTCTAACAATTAGGAGGGATTTATAGTTTTTTGGAGTTGCTCTAAGTAGTGTAGCGGTATGGAAGAAAACACAAGTGCTAGTTAAAACTCTGATTGTTTAATTTGGTGGTCTCATTCTCAAATAATCTAAAATAATAAAGAGTTTGGGTGATATTCTCGATTATTTTTGTCTTGATATTTAGTATAAAAATATATTATATAACTAATCTAATGATATCTATTTTGTATCGTAATACACTAGTACACAAATGATTTCTCTTGACACTAGCGTTTTATTTTTTGGCGGTTTCACTTTAAGAGAAATCGACCCCTATTTCTCTTGGCGGATCTCTTAAGGAACCGCCAAGAAATACGATTTTTGGGCGGTTCTCCTAAGGAACCAAAATCGACTAACTGGCGGATCTCTAAGAGATCCGCCAAGAGAAATAGTTTCAAATTAATTTTTTTGAGTTTTTCAAACTTGCTCGGATGAAGAAACTCCCAAAATAAATGTTGTAGATCTCGAAAAGTTATGAAACTTTGTAGTTGATAACTTTTTCATTTGAAATTATCTCAGCCAAGTAAAACTACGAATGAAATTTTCAAATTTGAAATCCAAATTTTGCAAATGAGCTCGGATGGAGAAAAGCTCTATATGAAAGTTGTAGATCTTGAAAAGTTATGAAACTTTGTAGTTGAATATTTTTTATTTGAATTCATTTGGATCCTCAAATATTCAATTTTCTGTCGGATTTGTATAATATGTGGGGAACAAAAATGAGATATAGTCACAAGTGAGTGTAGCGATTTACGCGCGAAAATGCGCGCGACTTGCGACTTCGACGGAGACGGATCCGAGACGGAGGAGGCGGGCGGGTGCCTCCCCGGTTCAAAAATATTTTTGGCCTTTTAAAAAATATTTTTTGCAATTTTTTAGGTTTTTAGCGATTTTCGGTTGCTTAAGAGAACCGCCTGTAGAAATCGATTTCTACTGGCGGTTCTCAAACAAAAAGTCGGCGGTTCAAAAAACGCCAGAGAAAAACGTTGGAACCGCCCTTACTAATGTTTTGTGTACTAGTGAATAAATGTTAGTGTCTTTTTTATATCGTAACTTTTGATCAAATTTTAAATCACTGATTCTTCCAAAAATGTGCAAAAATTGCATTCTTTCGAGTTTTGAAGACCGAGGAGTCCTTAAAGAAGTAATGATATGTGAAAGAACCTATATACATATAGTGGTTACAGGAGCCTCAGTAACACTTGAAGTCGGCGTTTGCGGTAACTTTATCAATCTTAAGGATTTGTCAGTCTGAAAATGCTTATAGGAGTAAGGTTTGCGTGCATATTTTTATAGTGGTGGGTGTAATGTATAATAGAAAAAAAGAGTAACGATGCTATTTAAAACCCATGCAGTCGAGAAATGAGACGTAGCACGAAACAAACAAGACAAAGCGGAAGCCTGTCGCGCTTGCCGTCCGGCACCCCGGCCCGCTGCATTCGAGGGATCGGACATCGTAGTCGCGCGGGGGGATGTGGCGCCTGCGGGTCGCGGAGGCGGCCGGCGGCAAGGACCCCTGGCTCCGCACGACGAACGCCCACGTCGGCCGGCAGGTCTGGGAGTTCGATGCCGCCGCCGACCCCGACCCCGCCGTCGACGCCGCGCGCCAGGCCTTCGTTGACAGCAGGCACCACCTCAAGCACAGCGCCGACCTCCTCATGCGCATCCAGGTGAGTGGCTCGCTTTACTTCCAGTTCCAGTAGCTGCTAGTGCTAGCCTTCTCGTACCAGCATGTCCTCGTCCTCCCGCGCAAACCTAACGACAAATTCAAGGTGGGTCCCATCCCATCCACGTGCTATAGTTGTGCAGTAGTAAATAAATAAATAAATACTGATTCATCTTGTTGCTGGGTGCGCATGGAATTGTGTCGGGTGATCTGCATGCATGCAAATTTAATGGTAAAAATAATTTCTTTGCTAATTACTTCCTTCAAGTGCATGCCAAATTCCATGGTTGTTGACCTCAAGGAACAAGCAGAAGCAGTCATACCGAGTTCAATGAAGGGATAGATGCGTTGTTTATAAATAAGACTAGTGAGACGCTGATTTGATCAGCTGTTTTCATGGGTGGTTGTTGAGTGCTGCAACAACAGACCAACTGATTAGTTTTCTTTTCAGTACCATGACTAAGCTGGTTGTCAGTATTTTAGTATGACTCCAGTATTTTTCAGTGGTTGTCAGTATTTATAAGGATTTTTTTTCTACCACGGTTCCAATTATGGTTTGGCCACACCCTTGCAGCTTTTTTTTGGGGTACTATGATTCTAGTTAGTTGTCAGTGTGACTTTTTTACTAGTATTGCCAGTATTTATCAGTATTTTACTATATGACTATTATTTTTCAGTGGTTGTTAATGGTTTGCCCTACAGGTTGTTTGCTTCGATTGCCCTACACAGTTTCATTAGTTTTCGATTGCTACCCTTTAGAGCAACTTAACAACAATATCACTTGCGTACTGTTGCATGTGCTAAAGAACAAGAAAATAAGAATTACAATTTTCTTCTGTATTTTTGCAACTGAGCGGTTGTCTCCTGTCATGTTGCAATTGCAACCTAACAACAACAATATTATTTGCAATTGCAATTCCGAGTTCATAGTATCTACAACTACATGCAACGGATTACACACTAGTTGCAACTGAGCAGTAATCAGTAGTGTTGCAACTAGTTATGATGGTAAGTCGCAACTCAGGTGGACACATCACAAATATCACATACATAGGCCGTGCGCAGGTGCAGAATAGATTCTCTCTCTCACACACATATACAGTCCTGCTGGCCTGTTTTCTTCTGCAGCATGTGTTTCAGTGTTCTGCTTCCCTGTAAATATGGATTTTTTTTTTTTTTGTCTCCTTACATACTGCATGCAGTTTGCCAAAGAAAACCCTCTTGAGCTGGACCTTCGGGCGATCAAACTAGATGAGCATGAAGATGTTACCGTTGAAGCCTTGTCCAGTATCTTGAAAAGGGCAGTCAGTCGCTTTTCTACTCTCCAGGCACACGATGGGCACTGGCCTGGGGACTATGGTGGTCCTATGTTCCTCATGCCAGGCTTGGTACCTCCTCTAACTCTACGGTGACATGCAATTTGTTTATTTCACTTTAGTATGTATTCCTACGACTAACTATGTGAATAATCTTTTTAGAAAAATGTTGTGCCTCACTTGTACATATGTTGTATGTGACCAGCAATAATTTTTTTATTAAATGTGAATATCAATTTAGATGATTTTTAAGAAATGTTTAGATTATATAGATGTTTCATGTTTCTCACTTTACAAAACAACCGCTGATTGTGTTTATTCTTTACTTAGATCATAACATTGAATGTGACTGGAGCACTAAACACTGTCCTGTCACTAGAACACCAAAAGGAGATCCGTCGGTATCTTTATAACCATCAGGCAAGGATTTAATCCTAAATTTCTCATTCGCGTAGTGGATAAATTTGATCTAATTTTTTTTTGTCACTGCAAGTGTAGAATGAAGATGGTGGCTGGGGCTTGCACATTGAGGGTCCGAGCACCATGTTTGGCTCAGCACTGACCTATGTTATTTTGAGACTGCTTGGAGAGGAACCATATAGTAAAGATGGAGCCATGGAGAAAGGTCGAAACTGGATCTTAGACCATGGTGGAGCAACATATATAGCATCATGGGGGAAGTTTTGGCTCTCGGTGGGGAACTAACTCTTTTTTTGTTATTAGCTGCTTCTATGTTCTTGGATTTGCTTTAATTCATTTTAATTGCTGGCTTATTTAAGATACTTGGTGTATTTGAATGGTCTGGTAACAACCCGATCCCACCAGAATTATGGCTACTGCCATATCTCCTGCCATTTCACCCAGGTTATGCTTTCTTTTTCTCAGTGTACATAAATCTAGTATGTTATGGGTGTATATATACATTGTACCAATTAATGATAAAGATTGTTAATCGATCCTCAAGGTTAGAGCATGCCTTAATTGATATTCCAATCACCAATGATCTTGTATCATAAAATTCATAATTTATATATCATCCTCATTTTTCTTGTTTAATTGGCCAATCAGCCAGCAATCAAACTACTTAATGGTATTTCTATGCTGTTTCTTGCTGATATGCTATTGTACTTTACAATGTCTTGCAGGAAGGATGTGGTGTCATTGTCGAATGTTGTATTTGCCTATGTCCTACATTTATGGAAAGAGGTTTGTCGGCCGAGTCACACCACTTGTGTTGGAATTGAGGAAAGAAATTTTCAAAGACCCTTACAAAGACATTGATTGGGAGAAGGCCCGCAATCTATGTGCCAAGGTTTGTTAACTTTTTATGTAACCTTTCATGGGCATTGATGCATATGGACCAAATTTTGTATGATTTTAATGCATGAGGTGCCACAAAGTTATCTATTAGGGTGTCTCCAATAGGGCTAGTATTAGCTCTAAGCTAACAAATATGGTGAAGAGAGAGAGAGAGAGAGGCTGCGTTGGACATCATGCTGTGAGAGAGGAATGCATCGTGAAGTGTGTGAGACTATCTTCTAAGTCAATGCTAGTCTCTTGTCTTTTGCACTATTTAATTTTAAAAAAAATCATGAGAGCTAGCTCTAAGCTAGACCATTGGAGATGTCCTTAGTCTGCAAGTTGATCTTGATTAGCCAATGTTGTCCTTACTCCTTATTTAGAAGTACCACTGCCAAAAGAGTGTTTTTAGTTGTTGACAAGCATGTTTAGTTGCTGGGACAACCAAGTTGTGGGCCTTTTTGGCAAAGCTTTTGAGTGGCTTCAAATTTCAGCCTCTTTATGGCTTGAAGTGAAGTCATGCCAAACAACTTGGTACGAAATGACATTTCATGACTGAAGAATCAAAGTGTTGAAGATGTTTTTCACATATAGAGGTGAAGCCGGCATAACATGTGGGGGGTGAGTGCCGTCAGACAATTTTGGCTTCTCTAGCTTTAGTGGCTTTTTGGGCTTATGGAGTGTCATGAAGTCACAATAAATCGTATGATGACCACCACTTTGTAGTGAGTCTAAGTCATTAACTGACTAGGGTAAGTGGCATCAAATGATCAGCTGGGTTTCAACCCTATCATCTAGCCCACCCTCCGGTGCATAGCATGTTTGAAATCGAATTTCAACTAATTTAACATCTTGAGATCCTTAACTTGAAACCAATCCAATGGGGCCACTTATGCCTCAGTCTTAAATGAGAGTAAGCCTTTTGTGCATGCCTTGAACTCCCACTTAACAGTATAGCCAAAGATAAAACAAAACCCTAATACACCCTACGTCATGTGTCTACGAACATCAAGCATACATATGACCCTATGAGTCCTTAGTCTCCACAGACATCTTTGTTCCATACACTAGACAAGTCTCTAGGGCCGAAACATTGTGACCATTCGTGTGACTAAACAATGTGAATATCCATTGTAAATCACATATTAATCTGATCCACAAGCACCTATGCTCATCAATCACCAAAAGCCCAAATCACCAAATTGGGACCTAGATGTGTTCACTTCCCTTATTTTTGAATTGCAAAGTCAAACTTGACAATTAATTTTAAGTGATGATAGTAAATTAATGAGAGCATGTAAGTTCATGTAAGTTACCACAATGGCAGGGCCAATTGATATGGATATATACTTATGTAGTACTTATGTAGTATGTATGGGATCCATCTTTCGCAGAATGTATCTTCAATTTCCTTTTGTTTATAAAAGTTAAGAATGAGTGGCTAACCAATGGTGTTTTATGGGTCGGCTACATTACTTCATTTAACCTCCTAAATTAATTATGTTGGATGCCATTCTAGTTTATTTTAGCAAGTTTTGTGAAGATCTCATTTCTTATCGTGCCTAAAGGAGCTTTATACATTTATGTTGTAGGAAGATTTGTACCATCCACACCCATTCTTTCAAGATGTTTTATGGGCAACTCTCCATAAATTTGTTGAACCAGTTATGATGCACTGGCCTGGATGCAAATTAAGGGAGAAAGCTCTAGAAATTGTCATGGAACATGTTCATTATGAGGATGAGAACACTCGATACATCTGCCTTGGTCCAGTAAACAAGGTAATTGAGAGTATGTTTGTTGCTTGTCGAACCTTCACAAAAGGAGATGGAGTTTTATTTTGTCGTAACCTTTCTGCAAGCACGATGGCCATAACCATATGCTAGAGACTTTAATATAGATTTATTTTCTATTCATTCAGAAATAAAAGTTAAGGCATTTTGTGATTTGAGTTCTTCCTTTAACATCAACTTCTATGGGCATAGATAACTATGGCATATGGCATTACAATAATAAGCCCTCCATCATACCATCTTCATGTTTTCCCCACATTACTTCCTCTTGAGTTGTCTAGATTGCAAATTATGTGATTTGTTGGTTCTTCCACCACATCATGCATTATGGCTGTCCTGTGATATATGCCATGTAATTAGTGAAAATGTATTATATGTCACAAGCCCACAAGTACTCATGATTTTGCTACATGCAATCTATAGTTCTTTGTAACATCATAGGATTATGCCAAACAAGATGGTACTTGAGTGGTCTATTCAAACCATGGGATTACTTTTCTTTCTCTTCATTCTCCAACCTTTATGTAATCCCACCAGCCCAAAAAAATTCTTTACAATTCTCCTAAGTCAAAATATCTTAAGTCTGACTAAATTATAGAATTATGGTACCAAATTACATCATTTGATAAACCACGAAATATATTTTTATAATTTTCTTATTTAGTGACAGAGATGTCGGATTGAACAGTCGAACTAGTGTATAATCTAGTCTTCTCCATAAAGTTGGTTAAACATTGAATTGTTTTACTTAGGACAACTTTAGAAATTGATTTATGAGTTAAACTTACAAGGGTGTGCCACTTATATCTATGGATTCTCAAACTGCATTTCTAAGCCCCTTATGTTGAATTTTGGCTCATTGTAGGTCCATACCATTTTGTCAACGCTACTATGCTTACATGGCATGCCAACATGTCAAGGGTCGATGTGGGGCAAGGCGGGATTAGGCTAGGGGCACCTGGCACGTGGTGGCTCTAGGTGCATGCGTGGACAGTTGCTAGAGGCATGGTAGATGGCGATTGGTGGCGAAGAAGGGTCAGGTGGAAGGAGACGCATGGAGTAAGAGGCACATAGCATGGAGCAAATTAGAAAGTTGTGTGGGAGTCCAGAGCTTTGATGCTTTCACATGCATATGTGGTCTTCTATCAGTCCTGCCCTTTGGAGCTAAGGGCTACACGTGTGGGCGTGAGCTCAGCCATAGGGGATGGTGCGACTCTGCCCCTAGCACGGATGAGCCATCACGGGCAGCCATGAGCTTGGCTACAGCACCATGGGTGGGGCCTGGCCATGGCGCAAGTGGGTAGGGGACGACGAGCTTGTGCAATCATGCGAGAGAAGAAAGAGTAGGAGAAGAAGGATTCCATTCTTAAGAGATGAGAGAAGAGGAAGGGTTAAATGCAATAAACATGACATGTTGGTGTGCCACGTAAGCATTGTAGCACTAACAAAACAGTATCAACCTACGCTGAAACAAAATCAATACAAGGGGCCCAGAAATGCAATTGAGAGTTTGTGGACCTAAATGATACTCTCTTACAAGTTCAAGGATTTTTGATGCATTTAATTCTTGATTTGTTTTCTAACAAAGAGAGTATCATAACCAAAAAACTAAATCCTTAGTGCCTGTCTATGTCTAGGCTAGATCCCTCACTCTTGAGTATTGTTTATTTATAACTATGTTGGCCACTTCTGTTGACATAAATCACTTCTGCAAATTTGATGATGTATGATTTATACTCTCTGGCTATAAAATTTTTATTGTAAGTGTATAACATAGTACTAAATTATTATATTATTTCTTGATTGTATCTTAATATTATTCAACTAATTGTTGCAAGAAATTTTGTGAAGGTGTTAAATATGCTTGCTTGCTGGATTGAAGATCCAAACTCACAAGCATTCAAACTCCACATTCCACGAGTCAGTGATTACTTGTGGATTGCTGAAGATGGCATGAAGATGAAGGTGATTATTGCTTGTTCTGTGACCCATTTCCTTTTAATTAATTGACTTCCTTTTAGGTAGCTAATGCAATAGCATACCTATCAACATATAATATTTTGGTCTCTTAATGGGACTGGCAGATTTTATTTTGGAATCATCAATCAAGCCGGCTCTTTCCCATGTAGGGTTATAGTGGCAGCCAGCTTTGGGATACAACGTTGGCAGTTCAAGCCATCGTGGCTACCAATCTTATTGATGAGTTTGGTCCCACCCTTAAACTAGCACACAACTATATCAAGAATTCGCAGGTACATTTGGCATGTCTCTTTGTCAAATATATGCTTCAACCTTAGGTCCATTTACAGTACTAATAAATGGCTATTCATTACAAAAGGTTCTTGACGACTGTCCTGGTGATCTGAATGACTGGTACCGCCACACGTCTAAAGGTGCATGGACATTCTCAACTGCTGACAATGGTTGGACTGTATCTGATTGCACCGCAGAAGGATTAAAGGTAAATGTTGTCACCAGCATTACCAACAAGGAAATGTATTACCTTTTAAAATTGTATTTTGAGATTTAGGATCCTTTGTTCTTCTTAGAACTTCTATAATTAATCAAACTATATGGGTAAAGTGTTTGGCTCAAGTGGCATTCATAACCAAGGGTAAATTTGCATATATTTAGGCTCAATAAGGTTTAGTTTTGTTCCCATGCATGTATGTCATAATTATTTGTTTTAAATATTTGAGTGTCATAATTATTTGTTTTAAATCTTTAATTGTTCCTTTTCTTTGACTGCAGGCTTCATTATTACTATCGAGGATTTCTCCTAAGATTGTTGGCGAACCGATGGAAGCTAATAGATTTTATGACGCTATGAGTTGTCTGATGTCTTATATGGTAAGCATCCAAGCTAAATTTTTTTTCTTTATGAAGAATGGGAAACTTCTAGAGTTCTTTGTATTGCTTGTCTTGTTATATACATGTACATTAGATTGGGTTAACCCCATTACAAAGGCATGGCCCAACACTGTCCCCCTCAAGACAGATGATAGATATCTATCATTTTCATCTTGCTACATGCTAAATTGAATTCTTTTACTCCTAGTTCTTTTGTCAGACAGTGAGATGTTTGACCACATGAGTTTACATGGCTTAGCTATAGTATACGATTATCTAATTTCTCCCTGATGAAGAAGCGATCTATTTCTATATGCTTGGTTGGTCTGTCGTGTTGAACAGGAATATGTGCAATACTAATAGCTGAATTGTTATCGCACAAAATCCTTAAGGGGCCTTTTCTTAGCATCTTTAATTCTTCTAAAAGATTTCTTATACCCAAAACATTCCACACAATCCAACAGACATAACTTTTATTCTACTTCAGCTGTTCAACAAGAGATAACTGACTATTTTTTGCTCCTCCATTACACTAAGTTACCCCCAACAAAGACGTAATAATGTCTCATCGGTTTGCGCAGAATGACAATGGTGGTTTCGCAACATATGAACTCACAAGATCTTATGCCTGGCTGGAGGTAGGTGCATGAACTTCCACAAACACACACATGTTTTTCATTATCTAAAAAACAAACACACACATGCATACACAGACATGTTGTCTGCGGTATTTGAAGTTAATGTTTGCATTCTCTCCTCTGAAATGGGAAGTATGCATTCTCGCCTCTGAAATGGGAAGTTACTGCCCCTTTTTCTACTTTCTGAAGTATAGAATAGAACGCCAACTGCCACGTTAATTAGGCCACTTGGGGAATTCTTAATTGCTGCCATTGAGTAGAAATACATGATAAGATATTTGCTTTGTTTCAAAACAGTACAATTCATCAGCATTCATTGAACCTTTCACGTTTCATCTATATTGACATTCTTTCTTAAATTATTCAGCTTATCAATCCTACTGAGACCTTTGGGGACATTGTGATTGATTACCCGTAAGATGCAGTAACTTTTTCATTATGTTGATTTTTTTACTTATAAAAGAAACTGACAAAACATAAAACCCATTTGCAGGTATGTTGAATGTACGTCAGACGCCATTCAGGCCCTGACATCATTCAAAGAACTCTACCCTGGGCATCGCAGGAAAGAGGTGGACAACTGTATCAGCAAAGCTGCAAATTTCATTGAGGATGTTCAGAAAAGCGACGGTTCATGGTCAGTATTTGCACTCTATGCGAACAAAAAATACCTATATGTTTAATAGTTTCTTCCAACAGGTATGGCTCTTGGGGTGTTTGCTTCACGTACGGCACTTGGTTTGGTCTGAAGGGACTAATCGCTGCTGGTAGAACATTTAAGAACAGTCCTGCAATTAGAAAGGCATGCGACTTTCTGTTATCAAAAGAGCTTCCCTCCGGTGGTTGGGGAGAAAGCTATATATCATCTCAAGACCAGGTAAATTCACTTCTGCCAGTTTCTTTAAATAACAACACTTAACAGTAGTATGTTTTTGGCGAAATTAAATTGTGTTATTATGGTTATACTGCTGGCACTGCAGTTTGTGGTGCAGTGTTGGTTCTTGGAACTGGAAAGACCTCTGCATTAACCATGTTTTTACACACTCGATCAGGTTTACACCAACCTCAAAGGCAACCGAGCTCATGCAGTGAACACTAGTTGGGCCATGCTGGCACTGATTGATGCAGGACAGGTCTGTTACTTAGCCTGTGTGTGGCTATACTCTGATTCGATGGTGCGCATTCAGAATGGTACTTAAATCTCGTCCATATATACAGGCTGAGAGAGATCCAACACCCCTACACCGAGCAGCCAAGGTTTTGATCAACTCGCAATCAGAAGACGGAGAATTTCCTCAGCAAGTAAGTAATTAACACTCGGTCCACATATCAGAGATACAGACATTAGTTCACTCGTCCAACTCATCATAGTATAATCTAAGCTCAAAAATTCTCACCCTTTTGCTATTTACTAACTATTGCATTGCACTGCCTAACCACATGCAGGAGATCATCGGAGTGTTCAACAAGAACTGCATGATCAGTTACTCCCAGTACAGGAACATCTTCCCAATTTGGGCTCTGGGAGAGTACCGCTGCTGGGTCCTAGCTGGGGGAGCTGCCAAGCAGTAAATTCAGATTCAGGAGCTGTGCTCCTAGTAGTTACAGTAATGTATATTGAAGGGGTGCATAATGTAGCTACAATACATTCAGGTCGCTTGATCACTCTTTTCCTTCGTGTGAAACTGATGTAGTAGTCTGTCAGAGTACATGTTTCAATGTTTTCTTCTTCATTGCATACATGGATGAGATGACAACAATGTCCATCAGATGTTCAGATGGGTGTGACGTCACGGCGCCAGCCTCCTGGGGTCACGCGGGAACAGCGACGTCTTCCTGATGTTGCCGAGTCCGCAGAAGAGCATGACGACGCGCTCCAGCCCGACGCCGAAGCCCCCATGCGGCGGCGCGCCGTAGCGGAACGCGTCGACGTAGGTGGCGATGGTGGCGACGTCGATGCCCTTTGCCGCCGCCCGCTCCACCAGCAGGTCCGGGACGTGCACCCGCTGCGCGCCGGAGATGATCTCCTCGCCGCGGACGAAGACGTCGAAGGAGCAGCTGTAGCGCGGGTCCTCCGGGCACGGCATCGTGTAGAACGGCCGCACCGCCGACGGGTACCGGCAGAGCATGTAGAACTCGGTGCCGTACCTGTCGCGGACGAGGTCGCCCAGCTTCTTCTCCGCCTCCGTGGTGAGGTCGCCCATGGGGTCCACGTGCACCCCGGCGTCCCGCAGCATCCGGACGCCCTCGTCGTAGTCGATCCGCGGCGTCGTCCTCAGGTACTTGAGCGGCCGGAACGGGTGCTGCCTCCGGATGGCGTCCAGCTCCTCGCCGCACCTGTCGTTGAGGTGGTCGAACATGGCGACGAACAGCCGGTCCACGACGTCGCACACCTCGGAGTAGTCGTCCCGGAGCGCCATCTCGACGTCGAGGCCGACGAACTCGCAGAGGTGGCGGTGGGTGTTGGAGTCCTCGGCCCTGAACACGGGGCCCACCTCGAAGACGCGGCCGAAGCCGCCGCACACGGCCATCTGCTTGTGCAGCTGCGGCGACTGCGCCAGGCACGCCGGCTGCCCGTTGTAGTCCAGCTTGAACACGGCGGCGCCGCCCTCGCTGGACCCGCCGATCAGCTTCGGCGTGTGGATCCCCACGAACCCCTCCGACAGCAGCACCTGCCGGAACACGCTCTCGACCTCGCACTGCACGCGGAAGATGGCCTGGTTGGCGGCGGTGCGCAGGTCGATCACCCGGTAGTCCAGCCGCTTGTCCTGCCCGACGTGGACCACCTGCTCCCCTGCAGCTCTGGCTCTCGCGACGTCCTCCTCGCCGCGCGCCGCGTCGTCGACGCCGATGGGGAGGGCGGGGACGGCCCGGCTGACGCAGTGGAGCTTCTCCACCCGGATCTCCACGAGCTGCTGGGTGGTGCCGCGGACGGGCTCCCGCGGCAGCGACACGGCGCCGCCCACGTCCACCACCGACTCCCGGCTCAGCCCGGCCGCGAACCGCGCCATCCCGCCGCCGGACACCACGCACTGCACGGTGGCCCCGCCCTGCCGCAGCACGAGGAACGCCACGCGCCGCCCCACGGCGCGCACCGCCTGCGCCGCGCCGCGCCGCGCACGGCGCGGCCCGACGACTCCGGGCCCAGCGACGACACGTCCGCCCAGGCGTACCCGCGTACAGCCGCCGCAGCGCGCCTATGGTGGCGGCGTCGCCGTAGTTGTCCGCCTCCTCCGCCTCGTGGTGCTCGCCTCCGGACGCCATGGCGCTCTGCGTGCTTGTGTGCTGTGGATGCCTGCGGTGCACGCTCAACTGGCGAAGAGAGGGAGGCCCTGCCTGCCTCTCTAATTTCCAGACCAGAAGCTCAGTGGAAGCTGCTGCCTGCCTACGTTTGAGGGCAGTTGTTTTTCTAGTGCTCGGTGGGCGCCGTCGCCGGTAAAGTAGTTAAAGTATACTGATACACTTGGCCGCCCACGTGACCGCGACGTCGACGTCGTCTATGGTTCTTGACTTCAAACTTCAAAGGCTGACGGGTCGTTAAGAAAACGGGGCCTTTTGCAACAACAGTAAAATATAAGACGTCGACGGCGTCCATTTGGTCTCCAGCCAGCAATTAACGTCCTCAAGTCGCGCAAATAACATCGGTTAGGCTCATCAATCATTCATCAGAGGCAAGAGTGTTCCATCCAACATCCAAGGCATCGAGAATTTGAGACAGGCATCTGAACAGAAGCGTACATGATCACTTCCGAAGCAATCGAGTTACATTACACAAATAAACAAATTGATAGATAGCGTCACAAAACTGTGGATTATTCAAGCACACGGAGCTACTGGTGATCCGTGATCCCATCCCACGAGTTTCCACGGCGACGAGGCTCGGATCCAGACCAATCCGAGCCTAGGTTTGTTGCAGTTGCAGGCCTTTATTCTGCTCATTCTGAGCAAACATACAGCAGTTCATTCAAAACTCCGAGATTCAGAGACGCCAGAAGCAGAGTCTGATCCCGCGTAAACCATGGGCGCTGCTCTACCTGACTGCACCATCAGCGCATCAGGTCGTAGTGCGCCGAGGAGCTGTCGTACGAGGACGGTGGCCTTGGGAGCTGGAGCAGCTCCTGAGCAGTTGCAATGTTGCCGGCGCCGGCTCCGCTGCCCGGGGCATCGAGAGCCTGAAACCGCGCGTGGGCGTGGTGGCCCAGGGCGGCGCCGCCATCGTCTTGCCACAGCCCTGGTGATGAGGCTTGCATCACAGAGCTGGAGCTGACGGCGAGGGTGCTCAGGCCAGCGTGGTGGTGGTGCAGCTGAGCAGTCGGCTGCTGGTTGGTACCAGCACCAGCCGAACTGTTTGACAGAAGAGAGGGAGCACACGGAAGATCCGAGACGACTGCAGAAGCTTCAACGCCTGAATGAAAACAGGTAATAAAGGGCAGGATGCATGTTACTAGGTATGTTCAGCGATAATCAAAATCCTCAAGCTCGTTGAAAATGCATATTTATCTGATATATAGTAAATGCTGCATATGCTACTGCAACTGTTGTTCCTCTTAGCTTAGGTGTTTATTTGGAAACAACCATTTCTGACAGGTACTATGGGATAGAGTGCTATGTTCAGTTAATCTTATATATAATCTTACAGTTCATGGTAAAAAGAACTTGAGCATAGTAGGGTCAAGAATTTTTCAGAGAGAGGATATCATCAATAATGAAATCAATGATGATTAGATCATTTACAAAAAAAAAAACATTCTAGCTCGGTGCCTCTCGAGGTTTTGCCTGCATATGTAGCATTAGAAACCACACGTTTTGAGCAACAGAACTAAAAAGAAAAAAGAAAAAAAATCAATCAGTTAAGCTATTCCTGGAATCTGGAACTGAAGCATGCTGTCCATGAGGATGACACTAGTTGGCTACTTACTGATTTCCCCAGCAATACGAGGAAAGGAAAAAACATGGTGGTTGCAATCTACTTCACAACATACCAAATTTCAGAACCAGCCATGAGTGCCATCTATTTCGCAACATGCCAAATTTGGGCCCCCACCTTACACAGAAACTGTCCTAGGTCCCAATTATGGTGCAGTGGGGTCTGATTCTGAAAGTTTGGCTTAGTGTGCTGTATCCTTTGGCCATATTATGAAAGAGCTGGATCAAGGTTTAGGTGGCAGCTACTGATGTTGACAATTCAGTAAAGTGGACAAGCTTCAGATGGGACTGCAGGTCTTTGCTGACTCAGCACATCCAATTCCATTTCACTAGCGTGTTCAAGCCTTGAGTAAAAAGGTGCATGTTGCAATAAGCTAGCACAAAGGCAAGAAATACTTGGATGTTACTACAAAAAATGGTGACTGATGGTCATTGACTGACCAAGATAAAAACATGGAAAAAAATATGGTCTAGCAGTCAGGCTCTGATCTCATCCCTTTCAGAGAAAGGTTCTCAGACCGCAAATGCAAATTCAGAGATATGCTATACACTAGTGCTTATGCAAAACTTATACAAATGATACAGGTACATATTATGAGTCCTAAACTTCAAATCAGGCAGTAACAAATTATGTACACTAACACAGAGACAGAAGAATCATCTAAAAGATAAAAAGCTCCTGAAACAATAAACACTATAAATGCACCTATCTACGAACTTTTCCTGGTTTGGTATTTCAGGAGAAACAGTTTTTCAAGCAAGCGACTGACCATCGGTTCATAAGTAGAGATGAAAAGTTACCTTGATCAAGGACCTTTGCACTGGTTCCTTTGGAAGCCATGAACCCATCAAAATCTTGATGGACACCGTATGACATAAAGTTGTTCCACACCTGCTGACTTGATAGATGCAACCCATCAACACCAGCACCTCTCATTGGCTTTAACCAAGGAGCTTTTGTTTCTGCAAATTTGAAGCCTCCTCCTGGGTTATCCCATGAAGAACTTGTAAAGCTTCTCATTTGACCATAAGGAGCTTGACCAAACAGAAGGCTTGTCTGTTGCCTTGTGTCTGTTTAAGAAAGCCAAGACAGATTCAGTGCTAAAACAGATTCAGCAAGGGACCAAGCTATTCGCATAGTATTAATGTAAGCTGCTTGTGTATAAACTACAAAGTGCTGAAAATATACTGGACTCGGAATGCACTTGTTAAATTTGACCTATTGCTTACTCAGCTTCCTAGTACCTCCAAAGTTCAAAGTCCAAAACTACAAAGTATAATGTGGAACATAACCATATGGAGAGATAGCATCATGGCAGATAAAATTGAATCATGTGCCCCTCCTAGTATAACTTAATTGGTAACTCCTTTGTCCCATCTATACAAATCAAAATGGCACCTCAGATGAAGTTTAACAGTACTGCCAGATTAATCATGTCATCTTAGTATCTAATATCGCAAATAAAAAAGAATTGAATCACACCTTAAAAATCATGAGACTGAATTGTGAATTAATAGGCAGATCAACTTCACAGACAAAATATGCAGCTTTGCATTCCTAAGTTTTTGTGCCATTCAGTTGTGAGCGTGCATGAAGAAAAATAAACAATGTGTTGGTTTCACAAGATAACAAGGCAACCAAAGGCTTATCACTACCATAGAACATTGCCGACAGCCTTGATGAACCAAAAGAAAGTGCTTCCGGCTGTGGCTTCCGTCGGCGGGCATTGTGGTCATTGAGGCGCCTGCGGCAGCTTTTTTTCTTCTGGTCAAACTCACCTAATCCATGGAACCTGCAAGAAATTGTATTTTCAACATAGCAGAACATTTTTCATTCCTTACTCAAGGATACGAGATAGAGACTCAAGCAACGAATAGAAAATATTTTTCTCCACAGAAAAGCGAGGCTCCGTTATGTACAGGCTAAAGAACTCACCGGCTACACTGTTGACAAAAGCGCCGCTCCAGACCAGCAACAACCACCTTGGGAGCCTTAGAATGAGGTTCACAGACTCTGTGCTTCCGATGGTACTCTTTAGCAGAAGAGAGATCAACCTTGCAGCCTTCAACCTGACAGTATGATTTCTGGGTGTTTGGAGCTGTCTTTGCCTTCTTCACAGAAGCTGGAGGAGGAGTCACTGCACTCGTATCTGACGGCAAACTCTTGACGCTCTGCCCTCCACAGACATCTTCAAAATATGTCCTCTTGCCAAGTTTCAGGCTTAGCACCGGCTCTCCACTGCTGATGGCAATCACCGAAGACGGAGAGGTCCTGGTGTCATAAACCTTTCCTGAATCAGTGTTCTTGCCGGTGTTCTTGTCAGGCGCTTTGGCAGGTGCAAAATTGAGCTCCATGTTATTCCCCTTCGCCTTGGGCGAAGAATCAGTCGACGCAGATATGGAACTCTTGGACGAGCCATACCCCATCTCCGAGCTGGAAGACCAGGTGCCACAGGAAGAATGCATTGATTCATGCCCTGTGGCCTCAAGGCCTGCAAAATTGGCCTCACCCTGAGGCGCAGAAGTCATCCTGATGTTCTCGCCCCCGTTTGCGCCTATGGGCGGCAAATTCTCCCAGTCCCACAACACGGTGGCCTTCTGGTTCCAGTCCATCCCAAAGGAGCCCGTGCCAGGATCCAAAATCTGAGCCGCTGCTCCTACTTGTCTGCCGAAGCAGCTATCTATCTCTGAAGCAACAAAAAATTTAGAGAGAAGCAGGTTACGGCGCATGGAAGTTGCAGAGACTGGACAGATTTGCAGGAGCATATCTGGACACTCAACTATGCATCACCATTAAATTCAGAGAGAAGTACGCAAGGTGATATCAGCGGATGCGGATGGCATGTTTCGGGGAGAGAGAGCAGTTGAGCTTTTACTAGATGATGAATGAATCGTTAATCATGGCAAGAACAGAACAGCAGCGCCATCATATTCTAAAGCGCTAAGAAAGGCAACAAAAGAAAGAAGGGACACAAGTACCTCAATCAAGGCGCAGCAGAAGACCAAAAGTACTCACCAGAAAAAGGAAGTGAACAGGACAGCCTGCCTCCCAGTCTCAATCCGCATCAGCACGCTGGACAGCCATGGAGCTCGGCGGCGGCGCATCGGTGAGCTCGGGGACGCAACGGGCAGCAACAGGCAAGAAGCTCAGCCTCGCGCACCAGCTCACCCTCATGGAGCTTCCTGAGATCTGTGCCCTGTTCCTCTCCTCTCCTCCCCCTCAGCCTGGAAGCCACGCATCATGGCAGCAATTGGCAACCACCACTGACCACCCACCCCCCCGGCAATTCTAGCCCCTCCGTCCGATCTTTCAGCAAGAATCTCTCTCACCTCCTCTTTGTGGATGATGGAGAATCTGTAGTGTCTCGTTGCAGCTCTTGCGCACGCACAGCGACCGGCAAAGGGGGGCAAAGGCAAAAGCAGTGGGGAAGGGAAACCGGGGCCTCAGAAACCCAAAAGACGAGGAAAAGGAGAGTGAAAGACAAGAATCCCAATTATCGATACAGTACGCACCGTAGTATGGCCAATCTTTTATTTTGCATCTCATCCAGTTGTGTGCAGTCTGAAGTCTGAACGGCTCAGAAGCCTCAGATCAGATGGCTCTGGCTGCCTCGGTGCCTCCGCAACCACCCCCACCACCAAGGCACAAGGCACATCCGCACATGGCCGTCCCTGACCCCCAAGCACAACACAGGGGCTCACCACTAGTGACTGTCTGTTACTGCTGCAGCGGCGGCAGCAACCAGCCACAGCGGCGGGCGGCCGCTACGCCCGCCACGGGGGTGCCCAGTAACACGAAAGGACCCTCCTTTCTGCGCCGGATTTCCAGGACGACCCTGACGACAAAGCTCGTGTTGCCACATTTGGACGGATAGTAGTAGGACGGCCTTTCTGCACTGTGCCGCAGTACGTACTAGTACTCCAGAGAAAAGAGGCGGCGAACATGAGTGGATCGGCAACAGTGGCGCCCTCTATCTCGCTCCTGCCTGCGGTGCTTTTTCAGGTCGTGCTTCCATGCTCCGTTTCACCGATTGGCATTGCACTGCACAGTACCACAGTGGCCAGTGGATGTGACACAGTGACATTCCTTTGCGTGCTCCTCGTCGGCGTTGCACTTGCTGTCTGGCTGAGCAGCCGCCGTGCCGCCGCAACTTTTGCTGCCGCCGGCCGGCCAACTCCAACAAGTACTACTCTAGTGTAGTTGAAGCCTTCGTTAGGTGCTGTATGGTTTCGGGACAGAATCTTCGTGTGTTTGCTCTTGAATTGGACTGACGCCTCTGCACGAATTCAGATCGAATTTGACGCGTCGCCAATCGCCATCCGTCCGCTGCGCAGGTCCTGAATCGAAAAAGAACTCGGCGCATCAACACACACAAATGCGACCGCCGTTGTCGAAAACGACCGGGAAACAGAAGGTATAAACTCCGGGACAGGCACACGGGTGACTGTCTCTGAATGCGTCCAGATTCCGAAACGACAGCAACCACCAAGCCCCCCCTCGTCTCCGTCACACAGCTTAACTACCGCAACGGCTGATCTATCTATCTAGATCTACTACGTAGCTCACACCACCAGTCACCAGGTAAACACAACTGGTTCAGTTTGAGTGTTTGACAGCTTCATTTCAATACTTTGTTATCATAATATGCATCTGAGGTTGGGATTGTTTGGTAGAATTATTTTCTTTTTAGAATTTTGTTTCAAGTTTCAATCACATTTTTGAAATTTAGATTCGAATCCCAGCTATCCGTGTTAGCTCATTGGATCCTTTGGGTTGGGTCTAGACTCTAGACTAGACTGAATAGGATTAGGGTGGCTGAATCTTAGGATCTACCATGTGTGCTTAGAATCTTGGACAACAGGGAGACGGTTGGCTGTCATTGTTGGCGCCATGAGACCACTTGCGCATGTGATGTACTAGTACTGCAAATTGACTTCTTGACGTACGAGATACTCCTGTCCCTGCATTTTTATTGTTAATTAATGATTTTAGCAAAGTGCTGCGACCTGTAACCTAATCTAGGTGTTTTCCTGTTCCTGGTCATTCAAGGTGCAGTACCATGTACCACCCCAAAGGCCCAGATCTGAACTGTCTCTGACCTGGTAGTGCTTGGTGGCCCCGTTGTCCATTTGAGTGAGAGTGACCATAACACGCTTTGCCCAACAAGAATGCATGTGAAATTGTGAAAACATGTGTGAAGCGCTGACTAGAATGTCCTCCATGTCGATTCCATGCTGAAGCAGAACTAAACTCTATTTTGGTCAATAAAGCCTCTGAAGATTATGACAGCAAAATGTGGAAAATGGATCACAAATATGCTAATGACTTGCTGAGCAACCTGAGCTCACCGAAGTTGCAGAGGTTCAATAGCAATGCCCACACCCTGCTAGCCAGTGGTTGGCTCAATGCATCATTCACTGCTATCACAACGGAACTGATGAATCAAAGCTAACCCTAACAATAATCCAAGCATGACCGAAACCACAGCCTGCGATTTCCTTCCCAAAGAGAAGGAAAAAGGGTTGTAGAGGAAAGAGTTTCTAAATGAATGGTACTGACAACATACATCTAATATCCTCAAGTTGTCAGATTGTTTATGCTCTCATTGTCATCTCTCACGAAACCTGCATCTAAGAGAAAGACAGGAATAGCTGGAGAAGCACAAGCAGGAGGATCAGGAGTAGGTTGCTTCCAAGCCCCTGCAGCCTCCATGAGAAGGCAGAGTCAACCTCGATCATGATCCCGAACCTGCATGTCCCAGTGCTGGGGTCTTGGCCCGTGGTCGTCGCGAGATTCTGAAATCCACAGGCCACATCATCTTGGTCATTCTTCTGGAAGTAGTTGTTGAATGCGTATGAGATGTTGCCGCGGGTGTCCAGCATCCCACACGATGTCTTGTAACCAAGGCTGGTGCAATCTGCCATGGAACATGCATAGCCCACGTTGTCTGCAAGCTTTGGGTCGTTGAGGTTCACTGAAGGCTTCAGTACGCACCACTTCCTTTCGAGGTACTTCACACCCTTTGCTCTCACAAGACCGCCAGAATTTGATGTCCCGAGATTCAGCGGGTACTTTGGCACGCCATCATAAGTAAAGATCCCCCAGTGCCGCTCGAAATTTCCTGGCTGTATGCTCTTCTCGTCCTCATCAATTAGACTGAACAAGTAAGCGTCAACAGGTCCAGGACGCATCGGTGTTCCTCGCCCAGAAGCAATATGAGTCATGAAGCCCTGATTGAAGCGCTGAGCCATCTGAGCATTGGCATTCCTGTCACCATCAGTTGGCCATCCAATCTCCCCAACAATGACTGGAAGGTTTTCAAAACCATTCTTTTTCAGAGCCCATATAAGTGTGTCATGGTTCGCATCGAACATGTTAGTATAAGTGAAGGAGCCATCAACGATGGGTGATGAGGCCCCCTCAAAGAAGGCATAGTCCACAGGGAAGTTTGGGTCACTGTAGAGGCTTATGAAAGGGTATATGTTGACCGTGAAAGCTCCACCATTGTCGCTCAGAAACTTTACTATAGTGAGCATCAGATCATGAATATCTGTGCGGAAGTCCCCATCAGAAGGCTTGGTGGTTGACGAGGCATAGACATCGGCATTGAGAGGGCACGTAACTTTAACTTGATTTCCCAAACCGGCTTTTATAAGTGCACCTTGTATGTTTCTGATGGCAGGAAAAGTGGATTGCAGAAAGCTTCCATTGTATGTCTCCAAGAAAGGCTCATTCCCAACTGCAACATACCTGACAAATGAATAGGGCAAAATAAAGAGGTGAGGCCACAGCATCAGGCAGATGGTTTGACTGAGTTAACATCAACAACACAGAGATTCAGAACATTAAGCAAAGCACTATCTTGAATATTCATCTTTTATTTACTACATGATGTACAAATGGAAGTGTCATGCCGTGCATGCAAGTAGTTCAAATGGCATGCTGGTGCAGATTCTCACAACTCATAAAGCAGGCAGTGAACATTAGAGGTAAAGATGCCTGATTCAGATTAAAAGAAAGTTTTGCTGGTACAGTGTTACGTAAAATTCCAAGGGAGTACTTAACAAACATGGCAGAACTTCACGCAACAAAAGTGTTAAAACAGCATTGCCAGAACAAGATGTGTACATGGATGCTCAAAATACAAGATATGAAGCTTGGTAAGTGTGTTATCCGTAACTGCTGGAGAAGAGTATCAATGAATTGATAAGCTATCAGTCAAGAAAGGTCTGAAATAAGGAACTGACCATTGCGGCTGTTGCATGTTCTGCTTACTGTCTTAGTGATTAAGAAAAATAAAGCTTTGCAGATGCGTAGAAATTTTTCAAGGCACATGTAAGGTCTATGTATTCTAAAAGGCACTCGCAGTTTGATAGTCAAATGGTGGATGCACGTGCGACAATAATTGTAAATAAATATAGAGAAGGGCAACAAATAATATTCTACACAAACTGAGGTACAGATGGTTAGATATACTCTTGACTTTAAAAAATTAACTATTGTTCATTCAAAAACGATTTTTCCTTCTATAACTGGACCAGGTGTTCAAAATTTCTTTGAAAACTGAACATTCCAACTTATATAGTAGTACCATGTGAATAGGTCATCCACCTATCAAGTATTCCACATGATCCGAGCAAAAAGAAATAAGAGGCATAAAGTAGTGACACGGTAAAGGCCTGAGGTAAATAACTAAATGATACAAGTGGGGACAACTATGCTCCATTCGAAAGGAACACAAATAAATAGAGGATCAGCCAAAATGGATGTATTTCCTCCAGTGTAAGGTCCACCTCTTTAAAGCATATTCAGAAGTCACTGAATGCTCCTGAGCATCTTCATGGATCAGGTTCATTTCAACGAAGAACTTTCAAACAAAAAAAAAATTCTGAGAGACAAAAGGCACATCTAAAACCTAGTAGTAAAAAAAAAAAATGAGTGGCACTTTGACAGTTAAAATCTTTATTCAAAACATAACTCATAAATCTTGTCATCGTGACATGATTCCTAGTGCAGCCAAGCGCCACTACAGCTGCATTGCTAGGTAAAAACTTACAAAATATTTCAGATTTCCATATAACAAAGAAGCATGTTTTTTTCCTCTAACACAAAGCAGCATGTTTTACAAGTATAACAGAGAAATAGATTCTTCAGATTGGTGAAGGCATTGATTTGGTGGTGCGTGCACAGATTAATGAAACGCACAACTCCCAATTTGGGGGATGGAACAAATATGTCTTGCATACAAACAACAACAGAAGCACCCAAGCAGGCATGCGAAGCACAACATGTTCAACCAGAAACGGCAACCGTTATATCCCAACTACAGCATGTGCACAAATGTACTAAATGAGGTACGAAGAATGCCGACCACTTGTCGTCTACGGAGAATTATGATGTATAAATACTTTCCAAGTCAAACATTTAACCAGATACAAGCTTCAATCATTAGCCATCAATCAAGACAAAACGAGGGCAGCATGAAAATCATCCTATTTCCACAAGTATTCTAGGCTCAGAGCTCACCCTAGGTCATCAGAGCTGAAATTCCCCAGTACAATTAGCTACCACTACCAAGCATAGTACCATGAATGAGCTGAACAGCACTAACGGTAATCAGAAGCAACACTGACAGAGAAGCAAATACCTGATGCTGACGCCGTCGTTGAGGTAGCTGGAGACGTTGGTGTCGACCCACTTCTCTGCGGCCTTCATGCTGGTGGCCATCGTCGCCAGCATGTCGTTGGGGATACCGACCATCACCTCCAGCCCGCTCTTCTTGAGGGCGTTCATGGTGCCCTCCTCAGCGTCGAACAGCTTGACCTTCTGGAACCCATTGTCCTTAAGCATCCGCACCACCGTTTCCGGCGGCAGCGGGTGGCTCGCCTGCGTGCCCCAGTTCGCCCCTATCGCGCCGACGCCGGCCGCCGCGAAGCACAGCCAAGAAACCAACACCACGGGCGCCACCGCCGCTCCATAGCCGGACCGGGAACCCATGGAAGGATTATTCTAGCTCCAAATCGCGGGGTGATTTTGGTGGATTGCTCTGCTCTGCACCAAGAACTTCCCAAGTTCAGATCTTGCAGCCGGACAGATAAAGAAGAAGGGATAGTGGAAGCCGGCGAGAGCAAACCTCCAAAAACAGTTTCAGAAATCTTTATTCTTGCGCTCACGAAACATCAGGGGAAAAGAAAAGTTGAAATCTCTGCTGGAAAGAGGAGCAAGGGCTAAAAAAGCTCTCTAAGAGGACAGCCAGATTTTCCCAACAACTCGAGAATTTGTGAACTATTAGAGCCCCCAAAAGGCAAAGCTCAAATATTTGGGAATAAATGAACTCCAGCCGAACTCCACCCTCCTACAGTGGACCATGAGAGGGGATTTCCTGTGATTGCAAAATGCAGACGCTCACATGATAAACACCTCAGTCAGGAGAGCATTGATGAGCTCAGGTGTGAGTAAATTGGCCGATGAGGACAGCGAGGTGTGATGAGAGTAGATAGCTGCCAAAGATGGCTCCAAAATAGGTGATCCCCCAAAACAGGCAGTGGGGATAAACTGGACGAGCTTTCTTGGTTGATTTGAAAGCGTGAAAAAGATAGCAGGAAAAGGATTTGATTTTGAGCCACGGATTGAACAGAAAGGTGTTTGATCTACTCTAGCATAAATTGTCACCTTTCGCCGCCGAGAGCCTCAGGAGCTGCTGATGACATACAGTAACTCACACACTGCAGCTGCAAGGAGTGACAACACTGCCAATAAGTGATGAAATGCGCTGTGACAGACTATCTTGAGGGAGAAGATAATGATGCTCTGCAAGCCAAAAGGCTTTAAATAAATGAAAAGGAAAAAGATTCCTCACTGACCATGCCATACCAAAGATATTTGCACTGTTCCGTGCAGAAAGAGAGGGAATGGGATTTAAAAGCCCACGAAAAAGAATAATAAAAGTACTACTAAAAGAAAAGAAAGGGTAGCATAATTCCTCCTTTTAAAAATTGGATCTCAAAATCGCATCGGTAATCCGCCCACTGCATCCTAAAAAGCCTACAATGTTTTTGTTCGCACATGCCGCTGCTGCTGTCGGTTTTTTATATCTTTTCTTTTGCTTGTCTCTTTGCTACAGCTCACATTTGGTTTTGGGACCATTAAAATAAACAGACGCTCTGCTAAACTCTGTCAGCAAACCAATTAGGAGGCGCAAGCAAACAAGGTGGTGAGGACAGCAGTGCAGTGACAGTGATGGTGACAGTACGCCGTTGGTACTGTACTGTGGTGCCTCGTACGTCGCCTCGTTGGCTCCACGTCAGCAGCATGGACTGAAGGGCTGACCACTCTCGACGCGGGACCCGCATCCTCTCGATCGTGGGGCCAGAGGACAGTGACGGAGAGGAGGATGCGCAGTGGTTTTTATGATTGCTTTGATAGTGTTGGTACTGTACTACCGTGGTTGGTGTTTGAGATGAATGAACTCACATAGGACAATGGCGATTTTGTTGGTTCACCGGGCTCTTCCATTCCAGGGGGGCCAAAGTTTATATTCTAAGAATGGCCATTGTTTAGGTGAAGAAAAGGATGATGGGAAAATAGAGGAAAAAAAATAAAGACGGTAAATACAAGCCTATGCATAAGGGGAAAGAAGAAAGCACTCAAACAAAAAAAAAAGAAATAATGCAGCATTTGACCCCACAGGCTTGGTTTGCCCATGAAAAAAGTTATGGTTTTAGCATACATGCAACATTTTCATCTCCAAATAAATTAAAAAATACTTTCCAATGACTAATTACTTAGCATAAATATTTATATATTTTAATATATAATTCTGACCTCGGGAAGCGAGAATGACATCTAGCATACAAACATACATGTCCTCAAATACAAACACATCCTCAAATAAGAGATAAATAAAAAGTTTGTGTCCAAAAACGCATGACCCCTTATGCATGTGAAACGGCTTCGGTGCAATTTTCAACAATCTTATTTCTTGCTTCTATTGTGAACTAACAAACGTATTTTTTAGTTAATCCATTTAAAATATAATGAGTAACTAATATATGTTGACTTTGCCCTCGTGAAGCATATTTTTTTTATCTACATGAACTTTCTATGAAAATACAGTTTAGATCAAAATCTAGCCTACTAGTCAAATAATCCCATGGAGTGGTTTTGATTCATATTTGAAACTTTTTTAAGAGACTTTGAATTCAAACAATTATAGAAGAATCTGAATCCCAGGCAAATACACCCTAACCCAACGTGAAAAAAAAAGGAGAGCTAGATGCTCTACGAAGCAATACCTTTAACCTTATCTTGTTCTAGATGCACAAATTACACAATTATGCAATTTGTAGGAGACAACTCAAACAATATCTTGGATTTATATGTAACTATATATCAATACTCATGCACATAAATTTATATTTTTTGTAAGTACATTTTTCATTTCAAATTATTACCTTCATCCCTAAAAGAATAGATTTTTAGAGTTGTCTTAATTCTAAATTTTAAACTTTGACTGAGTTTCTAGAAAAAACTATTAGATATATGTGGTATCAAACTAATATCATTAGATTCAGCATAGAATACACTTTCATAATATGTTCATTTTATGTAATAGGACTAGGTTGGATTCTAAAATTGATTCTTTCAGAGACACAGTTATTTTGGTCTTGTATGTAATAATTTTTATTATACGAATATCCTACACATACTCTTGGCTCTCCTTTTTTTTTTTTGGCAATGGACATAATAATAATCACACAACGAACTCCCCATATAAATATAGCGGGTCCCACATGTCTGTAAGCCATCCAGCAGCAAAAGCGTCAAAAAAAAAAAAAAAAAAAAACGAGCCAGAGTAATCAGAACTTCAGTCTGGAGCAGCCGCCAAACGGCCAAAGCCTGACACCCCCTGCTCCCCGCCCGTCCCTCAAACCCCTAAACCCTAGCCGCGCGAGCGCCCTATTCTCTCCTTTCCCGGCGGCTCCGGCGGCGGGTGGCGGGCGGTCACCAGCAACCAGCATCGTACGGCGGAGAAGCGCCGTTTACACCGTCTGGCGGAGATGCCGCTGGGGCAGCGCCCGGGGGACAAGAGCGACTCCCGCTACTGCGGGGTCGAGGTGCTCGACTTCCCCGCCGGCGAGGGCCTCCCCGCCGTCCTCAACCACTCCCTCGCCTCCGGCTTCGACTTCATCCTCGCCCCTCTGGTGGGCACACTACCGCTCTTTTGCCGCCGTATGCCTTCTTCAACGCCCCTTCCTCTGAAGTGCTCTGCTCTGCTGCGCGCCGCAGGTTGACCCCAACTACCGACCGGCGCCCGGCGCCGTCCTGCCCGTGTCGGCGTCGGACCTCGTCCTCGGCCCGGCCCAGTGGAGCAACCACGTCGTTGGGAAGATCAGCGAGTGGATCGATTTGGACGCGGAGGACGAGCGGCTCCGCCTGGACTCCGAGCTCACGCTGAAGCAGGAGATCGCGTGGGCGTCTCACGTCTCGCTGCAGGTCCAATTCATCGCACCGTTGATTATCCATTTCCATTAGTCCGTTAGTTTGGAACATACTGGCTGATTGTTGCAAATTGAAGACTTAATTGGGCAATACATTGCCTTCAGGATTTGAATTGTATAAGGACAAAACTTTCCTAATTTTGCCGGGAGCCGATAACTGGCTGCTGGTACATTGACATTTGAAATCCCCTTCACGCTCGTAACATTTTTTTAATTTTCCAGGAGCATTCAATTGGCAATTGTATTCTGTTACGAGTAAAAACAGCTTACTGTGGAATTTTCCTACTGCCGTTACTTTCTCCCTATGAGCTGGGATTTCTAGTTCCAAATGGTAACCTGTGGGTTGCACTGGAATTTGAAACTCCGATCGACATAGCATAAGAATTATTCTCTGTTTTATTTTTTGTGAATTATCTCAATTTTTCACCATCTTGGCTCTAGAAACCAGGGCAATTCCATTCCAATACAAAAGCTTAGAATTTTGAGGGTAGCTGCAAACTTTGTTAGCTTGATTGTCTCATGCAGCATTTTCCTTTTCAAAGAAAAAAAATGAATTTTGGTGCACGTCCTTGCAGGCATGTGTTCTTCCTGCCCCCAGGCGGTCTTTTTGTGGCAATTATGCCCGAGTCGTGAACCAAATTTTGCAAGGCCTGACAAATATGCATGTATTTTCCTCCATCTCCCACCCCTCATTCCATCAGTCTTTTCTATTTTCTAGATATGCTTATGCCTGAATGATTTTTTTTTTTTTTCTTCTGCTTCTTTCTCAAGTTGTGGCTTAGATTGCCTCTGGAGAAGTCCGAGCCTATGGATGACGATCTTGATAAAATAAAGAATAACAACCACACGGTAAATTTTTGACAATTGAGTGTGCCTAGAACAAGGTGTAAAAGTACTTTAGCATTATATATAATATAATGCACATGTTTATTTGTTTTCTTTAGCTACAGAGTAAAATGGTAGACTCGTGGGAATTATGGAATTCGTTCAGATTGCTATGTGACCATAGTAGCCAACTATGTGTGGCACTTGATATTTCGTAAGTGTCATACCTTCCCTTACCAGTACTTTGCAACTATTTAATCATTTTAATCTATAATGGATAGTTTTGGTATTCAGAAAGATTCATTCTTTTACCAGGAGCACACTGCCTTCAATAAACTCATTAGGTCGGTGGTTCGGGGAGCCTGTAAAGGCTGCTATTCTGCAAACCAATGTAATCACACAATTTTTTAATCTAACAAATTAATGTTGATGTGCGGTCAGGCAATGAAAACTCAGGTCACCATTTGATTTTTGCATCACAGGCTTTTCTTACAAATTCAAGAGGACATCCTTGTTTATCAAAGCGTCATCAGAGGCTGCTAACTGGATACTTTAACCATTCTGTTCAGGTTTGTTACTTTTATGCCTTTACAATTACACTTAGTCAACCTTTCTATTTCCATATCTTCCGAGTCGATCTTCCAATGTTATATGCTTCTAGTCTTCAACTTGCCTTTTTTATCTTATGTACATGCCATTTTTTTTGTTTTAATTGAGGTAACTGTGGAGGACATCGTTCTTGAGTTCTTTTTTGTTCTATTTAGGTGATACTCTCTGGGAGATCAAATCTCAATGTTTTCCCAGCATCTGGAGTGCTCCCAGGTGACGAGAGCTACACTGAAGGTTAGCCATGCATACTTTGCGACATATTATTCTGTGAACCACACGTGATTGTTCATAAATAGAGTGATTCATATTGGAACCAACAAATATAGGCCTCCTCCCATTTGGATGGAGATTGTTTAGTGGCGACGTTACACTTCAGTATTTTAATATTTTTAATACTCTCGTCAACTCTGGGAAAAAATACAAGAGTTCTTAATTTCAAATGTTTAAATCTAAGCTCCACTTCATTATGATAGCAACATGAGCATTTCTATGATTATACTGTCCTATGTGTTGGCTAATAACCTGATTCTAGGCCCCACTATAAACTTACTTTCATTTCTGAGCATGACTCAGTACTTGCCTAAATTGCTAATTACCATTGAAATAAACTGTTCTTTTAGATTCCCCTGTTCGACATGCATTAACTCTGTACATAGAGTACATTGCGTGCTTATATCAGAGGATGGATCCACTTTCTGAGCAGGAACGCTTTGAGGTATTCATTCTAGCAGACACGCAGTGGCTCAGGATTTAACTGCTTGACTGGGATATTCATTGACTTTGTGTTATTTGATTTGATTCAGATTAATTACAGGGATTTTTTGCAGTCTCCTCTCCAGGTAATTCCTGTTGCATTTGCCATTGATTCTATAGTACCTAAAACTAATTCTTTCTTGGGTTATGGGTTGGGTTATTTATACTGCCCCCAAAACCATTATCAAGGGTTTCAGTATTGATGAGTTCACTCAAATGGATTGATTTTTATGCCTCCATAATATAATAAAGCAAGTTCGTAGCCTAGCATCTCGTGTGTCTAGAGGATGTCCAGGTTAAACTTATGTTCATCCAGCCTTTTCAAAGTTTACTTTCTCTGGATGGCAGGCCTCACTACTTCAAGAGAACTGAAGTTGTGATGTCTTGGGGTTTGAACCCATGATCTCATCCTTGTGCTGCTACAGCCTTGCAAATAGGCTAAAATGTTAAATGCATTCGTAGGCTAAGGCAGATGATGCTCACTTTATCCTTCTTTGAGGTTTAACAATTCAAATTTCTTCAAACAATCTTTCTGGGAAGGGGATTTTTCTTCTCAAGGTCACTTATTCTGCTGACAACCTGACATCCCTGAGTTTTTTTTTTTTTTTCCCCTTCCAAACCAGTACAGAAATACTTTGCCCTCCATTACTCTTCATATACTTATTGGCCATGACTTCCCTTTCGGTGCAGCCTCTAATGGATAATTTGGAAGCTCAGACTTATGAGACATTTGAGAAGGATGTTGTGAAGTATACTCAGGTTCCTGCTATATGATGTGAATATGCCCTTTGTTTTATATATTATAGCTTGTGAAGTAGCTACTATCTTGTTCACATTTATTTTGAATAATATGAATGTTTCAAAATTTAAAATCTGAATAAAACTTCTTATCTGTTTCCACCACGATTTCAAGTATCACATTATATGGCTATTCTTGAAATAATAGTTTATTTGAACGAGCTGATGAACCTGGTTTGACAAAAGAAACAAATAGTCAAATATTATATATGTTATCCTTTTCTTTTCCCTGTGACTTCATGTCTGCTTATTATCAAGTCCAGTACTGGTGTTTGTTGATTCTTTGTTTTACAATCATGTGAGCAGTATCGAAGAGCAGTTGCTAAGGCCTTGGTTGATAGGGTTGCAGATGATGCTGTCTCCACAACTAGGACGGTAAGATTGAGCCTTAAACTTTGATGTGTTTTTTCAGTAAAATTTAGGATATCGAAAAATTTAGGAGAGATGAAGTAATGTTGTAGCTCTAAATAAGATTAGAGGCTTTATTTTTTTGCTGAGATGGCATAAATTCAAATGTTGTTTTTTCTATACGTTTCTGGACCATGGCCAGTTGAAAGACTTTTTTCTCTGTTGTCTCATTGGGTTTATTCCATGTTTCTGTTTTCTTTCTCGAGTCTAATTATGTATTCACTATTCAACAAACAAAGGTTCTGATGGTTGTGGGAGCAGGCCGAGGACCTCTAGTACGAGCATCATTGCAGGTTAGCGTCACTTCTATTGAAGCTTATGAGCTTCAAAGAAAAAAAAAGGATCTTGATTAATTAGCCTTCATAAGGATACAAGTGCAACACCCTCTTCGAAAAACACAGTGCAACTGTAACACAAGCTATTTTTTATTTCTATCTCTCTTCAATTGAGCTAAATGAAACTTCGACATTGCAGGCTGCTGAAGAAACTGGTCGCAAGTTAAAAGTATATGCTGTTGAAAAAAATCCTAACGCTGTTATTACTCTACATGTAAGTTATTGAGTGGTTGTTCTGCCTCTTATTTATTAAATCATGTCCATTAGGTTGGTACTAAACTACTAAAGTTTTTCAATGCAATAATTGCTGATACAATCATTTTACTTGTTGTATTGTTATCTACTGTTCCCTTGTATTGCATTAGGGTTGACAAATATTTTGATCTGATCTACATTGGGTGCTGAAACAGAGTTTGATCAAATTGGAGGGTTGGGAAAGCCTGGTTACTGTAATTTCTAGTGACATGCGGTGTTGGGATGCCCCTGAAAAGGCAGATATTCTGGTACGGTGATATTTCATTTTTTTGGAAATGGTCATGTTAACAAAAAACCTTTCCAACCTGTAAATTTTAAAAGCCTCTTACATACCTACATGAATCAGGTCAGTGAATTGCTTGGATCCTTTGGTGACAATGAACTATCTCCTGAGTGTCTTGATGGTGCTCAGCGATTCTTGAAGCCTGATGGGATTTCCATTCCTTCATCGTACTGACCTTCTCTTATACATATATATCCTTAATTCCTTATGTCAAATATAGGTTAAATATCATTTGATTGTCTGCTTATGTTTCTTTGCAGATACACCAGTTTCATCCAACCAATAACAGCATCAAAATTGCACAACGATGTAGGTGTCTACAAATTGCAGTTACAGCTTGTAATATTTCTATAGAAACCTAAGTGACTTGATTTCTGCAGATCAAAGCACACAAAGATATTGCACATTTTGAAACTGCATATGTTGTCAAACTACACCGCATAGCGACACTTGCACCCCCACAACAGGTGAGATCAGATCTACTGTGTGCTTCATCGGTTCTGATCAAATCACAATTTGACTGTTTGCCATATTTCTTCTGTTTATGCCATGAAATTTGGTGATCACCTTTACATGTGTAGGTTTTTACTTTCACCCATCCAAATTTCTCACCAAATGCTAGCAACCAAAGGTACACCAAGTTGCAATTTGAAATGCTACCCGGTATGGGTTCATGCCTTGTGCACGGTATGCAACCATACTCATATTTTGGATTTTATTGTATTCATACAAGCTAGCACCATAGATACAAAAGTTGGCCCCTCTCTAACACAAGTTTCACCTCATCATTTTGGCAGGGTTTGCTGGCTATTTTGACTCTGTTCTTTACAAGGATGTTCATCTTGGAATCGAGCCAAACACCGCTACACCAAACATGTTTAGCTGGTACTGATCTTTTCTTTTCAGAAGCTGAAAATAGAATCTCTCAAATCTTGCCATCAATCAATAGCTGTATCTTCACGACAAAACATTGCCAGGTTCCCCATCTTCTTCCCATTGAGAAAGCCCATCTATGTACCGGAAGGGTCTCCTATAGAGGTGCACTTCTGGCGATGCTGTGCCCCCACGAAGGTATGCATGCATATATCATGGCACGTTGATTCTGGGATATGCTGGAATTTTCTACCATCTCATCCTCATCTTCTTCCCCATTGCTGCTGCTCCCCATTGCTGCTGCTGCAGGTGTGGTACGAATGGGCTGTGACTACGCCGACTCCATCGCCGATCCACAACAGCAACGGCCGGTCGTACTGGGTTGGTCTATAATAAGCCATCAAGATCATCATCGCTTTGCGTTGTAACAGAGAAATTAAAAACAACAGAGAGGTGATAGAGTTTACAGTAGTTCTATTTGAGTCGGTTTCTCTGCTCGGAGGAGATCTGTAACGTATTTGTTGTTATCTGAAGGGGGTTGCTTGACCTCCAACGTTGTCTACTCGATTTTGATAGGGTTTAGTTCTAGACTTGCAAAATGTTTCTCCTTTCGTCAAATTTTGAAACGTCTGCATCCTTTTTTCGATCTGTGTAGCTCCCATGGAAATGGTCGGATATTCTGAAAAAAAAAAAAAATCACAGTCGCCATGCTCTTGAATGTAACATTTTGTTGCATTGGGCTGCAAAAAAAAAAAAAGCATTTTTGAAGCCTGGCGATCGTTTTCCACGCGATTAAAGGACGCGTTCTGTGTCTGACGCGTGGGCCAGCCGGGACCCCGCACGTGATGCGACAGCCACGTTGCCTGGAAGGTTCAGTGAGCGTGTGTAACTGCCGGGAAGGCTCCCGAAGCATCTGGAACACGCGCGGGCACGCCACTGGCCACTGGGCGTGGGCTGACCCTGACGACACCAAAAAGAGGAGAAAGAGGAAGCGAGCCCCCGCCCCACGACCCCGAGAAAGCGGTCAGAATTGGAGTGCACGCGACGCGTCGAGCCCCATCCCGTTCCCGCCCCGGTGCCTCCCCGAGAGATCTGCGCCGTCGTCGGCACCGATCCGTCCGTCCGTCGTCGGCGCCGGATAACGAGTACAGATGGAGGAGACTGCGGCAGCGGCGGCGCCGACGGCGACGGCTGAGAAGGCGTCGTCGTACAGGTACTGGGTGCGGGAGGCCACCGGCGACGCCGCGCCGCTCCCCGTCCCGCGCAAGCTCGACCCCGCCGCCAACGGGAACGGGAACGGGAACCCGCCGCCCCTCGGCTCCGTCTGGAATCAGGTGAGCCCCGCCCCCGCCCTTTCTCGGCTCGTCTCATCATCTCCACCCTTCTGTCTCTCTTTGTTGGATTGGAGAAGGAATCCTGTAAGTAGGTAGTCGCATTGTCTCATCATCTCCGCCATTGTCGCCGTAGTGTTCATCCGTACGTTTAAATCCGATATGGGAGCTGACGAATGCTAGATCTGATCTGTATTTCAACTTCCTTTGCCGTTATGTATTGTTGAATCTGACCGCCGGAAGTACGGCTAGCAACGACCAAATTATGATACCTTGGTAGTCTGCACAATGCCATTATACAAATTTAGAGTCACTTTTTGTCATCTATTACCCCTTTGGATTCCTCAGGAAAAAAGGATTCCAATCGGTGGAGCTTATTTGCCATGAATCTGTTGCCTGGTTGGCGCAGGGTTTATTGTTTTTATGTCGCTTCTGTTAATGTGCCGCTTCTGTTCTCTTGTGGAATATTGGGTGCATTCACCCTTGTATTTGCAATGAATGTTTCTAATCTTGGTTGAATGAGTGTTCCTGCTGCTTACGAAGATTTGATTCGGTCCACAAACAGTTGGGCTGACTGCATACAGGTTGGGGAATATTTATTTTTATTTATGCTAGATTCCTAAGCATAAGTGCATAAATAACCCTGACTACCCCTGGAACTGGGAGGGAGGGGGGGGGGGGGCATGGTTCTTTGAAGTTGATAAGAAATGACAGGAACAACTTCATATCGCCGGACTCATGAACTAAAAAATGCCTATGCTTAATTTTGCTCAAGACACTGATCCATATCATTTCTTACAAATGTTGCAGCTTTATACAGAATCAAATCTTTTTGTAAATTTATGGTTGTTCTATTCAAGTTTTCTGATGCGGTTTTTGCTCTTTGCAGGCTGGAACCTGGGAGGAAAAGAACCTCAACTCATGGGCCAATAGTAGGATAAAGGTGAATATTTTAGTAACCAGCTGTTGGCAAAAATACTTGGGTTATGATGATACTTGTAGTACAATGATGTTTCTGTTTGTCAAAAATTGTCTGACATTTGCTGGCTACTTTGTGCTACAGGATTTGCTGGGCTCTTTAGGTTCATTGGAGTTCCCTACAGGGAAGGCTTCCGTTGATGAAGTGTCCAAGTGCTCAGGCGATGTAAGTATAGTTTTAATAAAATCATTCGATCCTATTATTCTGTCATCAATTTATGCTTCAAAGAAACAGTCTGATCATTCATTTTGCTTCCTTGCCATTGTACACCTGATGCGATTGATCTCTTAACATCACCCTTCTGTAGTATGAAACTGTTTGTCTAACCTGTTGACTGAACAACACTTTTTACTAAACCATAAGGCATTAGTGTCTAGATTAACATGTATTAATTAATGTTTTGGAAACCTGTGCTGGCCTCATAAAACCTGTGAAGAATTCACATGCACTCTGCTTAGCTCGGTGTCCATTCCTCCACCTGGGTTACTCAAGTTGTGCCCAGTAAAGAAAACTTGTTTGCACCTTCCTCGACTTCTTTGTGCCTTGTGTTTGCTGCACCCTAGAAGTATATTGCTAAGGTTCTGTCAAGTCTTAAAAAGAACAGTGCAATTAAATGAAGTAACGAAATGGCACATAACAGCTGAGTAACTATAGTGTTTGATGTGTTACCTTGAATGGAGTCTGTTGGGGTGCCTTGTGATTGCCATTTGTTTCTTTGAAGTGTCTGTAATTCTGTATTTTGGTAATTTAACTTCTGAATATAAACCATTGGTTGCTTTGCAGGCATTTCAGGTCACTGTCCGCAACAAGAAGAGAGTAGGATATAATTATGAACTAAGCTTGAGATTTAAAGGTAGACATCACATCATATCGCTCACTCAAGACTGTCTCTTTTGGTCCTTTTTATTATTGTTATTACTGCAGTGTAACTCAAGGTAGCGCTTATCAGGTGAATGGTTAATTAAAGAAGAAAACAAAAAGATCAAAGGACATTTAGACATTGCTGAGTTTTCATTTGGTGAGATTGATGACTTGGAGGTAAAGCTGCCATTGTTATTATGTACTAAGAGTTCAGTACCACTGTATCCAACACAATATTGGAATGCATAACATACATTACAAATTTCTTTTTCTACCTCTGGTTTCAGCTACAAGTAAGGTTCAGTGATGACAAGGGCCTCGCATCTGATGACAAAACACGGATTTGCAAGGATCTCAAGTCCTTTCTTGCACCGATTCAGGAGAAAATGCGCATGTTTGAAGAGGAGCTCAAAGGTAGATAGCGAGTATTGTCAAGAGTAGGCAGTGCTAGGTAAGTAACTTGGCACTGCCGTGCTAGATTGAGTAAAACATACTGTCAAATTGAGGTGTTGATGTCTTGCTGTCGCCATGTTCTGAAGTCGTCTTTGGATGACTGGGACTGTATGTGTACTAATTTTATGCACTTGCTGAGATGAGCACGTACGAACTGTCAAAACCATATCTTGATACTCATTTTCGGCTTATGATATATAGTAAAGAAATTTAATATATCTGCATGAATGCTATGAATATATTTGGATTTATTCAGAGCTCAAAAGATGTGAATCAACAGAAAACACTTTTTCCCCAAAACCCAAGAATAAGGGGGAAAAGGAAATAAATATGTCAGACATTTCACTAAGAGGGTTTTTATGCTCAATTGTTCTCTGTTGAAACAGCATAGGCGGAGTTCAAATACCAACCATACAACAACATAAAGATAGGTGAAGATTATTGGTCTGATAACTCATTCAATTTAGTGCGATAACTTGATATATTAGCTCAACAATTATAACAATGCAACAACAGAACTCTACTGAGATGAGGTGTGGGCTGATCTGGTGGGGGTAGCAATTGTGCAGAGCCCAAGTTGGACAGCATTGCAACAATAGATTTGAAATTGTCTCCAACAAATGCAACTCATGCGTACACACGCATGTGGCACCTCAACCGCAAACCCTGCAATCACCATTTCTCTCACCATCCAGCAGTCTCCGTCAAAACCAATCAACCTTTATTTTAGGCGATTTTATCCCTCCAGTTTTTCTCGCAGCGTTTCATCAACATTGCATAAAGTGAAAGAGATACGAGGATACATACATGCATACATGCACATGCCCCAATCTTCCAAATACTACCAATTTTCCCCCATTCATTCATAGCTCTTGAGTGACACTTTTGGACTATGGCAAACATGATTGGCTGGGAATGGGTTACCTGCTTTATGCAGCAAGTGAGCATATTTACTTGGCTAGGGATCTCATGAGAGGCAGACACCTGTTTCTTGGACTTTGGCGGTTATTGATAATGGGCACACCCAGCTTTTGATTTTCAACATGAGTGTTCAACTATACTAGCGATAGTTTTCCAAAGCAAGTACTTATCTAGTTTAGTGGAGAATTTGGATAGGCAAGGCAACCTCAGCCATTTTTTTTTTTTGACAAGTCAACCTCAGCCAGTTGCCTTTTATCATCCACGCTCGTCATCATTAACGAGGATTTATTATTACATGCACATGCCCCATGTAATCAAGCTTTTACATGGTTGCCAAAAGCATTTTCCTAAATGATGGTCATCCATAGACACTTGATGTAGAAATCTTTATGGACACGTCCAAATGGATTATTAGTTGTGGATCTCATGAGAAAGAACACCTGATTTCTTGGAGTTTTGGCGGTAAGTTGATTTTTTAAACTTTTGATTTCAACATGAGTGAAAAACTATACTAAGATTTATGTTTTCAAATTAGTATCATTAGTTTACTATAGAATATATTTTTATAATATGCTTAATTTATGCTATAAATGTTGTTTTTTTTTTGACAAATCAACCTTGATCAAAGTTGCCTTAAAATTTTTCATCCCCGCTCGTCACGGTTTCTTAACCCTCGTTTATTTATACAACCAACCATGTAAACAGGTTACATGGTTGTCATCCGCATAATATTCTCTTTTGATGGTCATCCATTGACTAATGATGAGGAATCTGACAGGACTCCCTCCATCCCAAATTAATATCATTTTACATTTTCGTGCTATAAATTTAACTTGATTTGTCAAAAATCTTGCTAATATTTATATCTCTAAATAAATTTATATAAAAAAAATTATTTTATAAAACTTTTCAATACTACTAATTGTTTTAGTATAAATATTAATACTTTTTAAAATATTTTAGTCAAACTAGAACACTTGCATTCTCTTATTTTGGGATGGGGAAGATTTATGATAATAAATTAGTTTTCAAAAAACCATTTTTCATTTACATAATAGTTATAGTAGACATGACCTGTTCAACTAAATAGTTAGAACACTTGTATTGTCTTTGTTTTCAGATATGTTTTTTTTTTTTTTTTGAGAAAGGGAGTTTTTCTCCCCATTCCCATGCACATGTTTATGGTACTAGCCCCGGTGGGCACCGGGTTCGAACCCGGGTGAATGGTCCTTCTACCTTGCTGCCAAACTTATGATAAAATAATTATGAAACAAACTAATTACTAGGTTTTTTAAATCTAAAGTACTAATTTTAAAAAAGAGGGTTTAACTTGTTTGTCTAGTCCAACCATTCGCTAATTTGATTTCAACATTCCACGTATTCTTAAAGTGTATCGTTAATGGTCTACGGACCTACGATCTTTGTTTACAAGAAAGCAGACAAAGGGAAAATGCGGCCCATAGGTGGAAGAGGAATGAAGTGGCAGCTCCGGCTCTGTCATCTAGTCAATCGTAGGATTTGACCTTCCTAGAGATTAGGGTTTATTTTAGTTTAAATTCCATCTCAATCCCTCCCAAACGAGTGGGGGTTGAGTGTATTGAGAATTGCAGCCAAACAGTTATCTTAGTAGTGCGTACAATTAGTATCCAGCTCTCAAATTTCATATCTCATGCCCCACTTATTAGTGGTATAAATAATAATGAATTGCCATGGGAACATCTTCTGTTCAATTAGTGGAGACTGCGATAGCTAACTATTCTTGTGTGTTGGGAGTTGTGAAAAGAAAGGAACATGAGGTTTTAATTGATGTTTCAAAAGCCAAAGAGGAAACTTTGGATTGGTAGGCTTAAAGCATCTATAAATTCCTACTAGGGTGTGAGCTTTGTGTTTTTCCTCTTATGCTAATTACCATTTTCTGTTAGCATCTGTTTTCCTGAGAGACCCTCTTTCTAATCAATAGGTAGTTCTCTTGCCGATTCTTTCAAAAAAAAAGGATTTTGACAATTGATTGTCATCAAAGAGAAAAAAACATAAAGTGGAACTTAATGGTTTTAGGTTATGTGAGTTTTGTTTTATGAAAACTTTATGAACCATTTAAATAAAAAAAAATATTTTCATAAAATTATAAACTTATTTTATCAAGTATTTTTTTGAAAAATCGAACACAAAGTTTTTTGCGACGGATTGAACGCCCGTTTTTAAAATTAACTTTTAAATCAGTTGACTTAAAGTTACTAATATTTCCAAATAGGCTCTGGAAGTTCAGTTGTCGTATACGCATGCCTTTGTCGTAGAATCAAAAAAACAGGGATACCGTGCAAACCCTAGATACAACCACTAGCTAGACGACAACACCAATGTAAATCTCTGAGTAATCCAGTGTCATGCCATTTGATCTAGACCTAACGACACACTAAATCAAATAAAAAAAGAAACAGAGAGAACACCTTGCATATCTCTGAATAATCCAGTGTCATGCCATTTGATCTAGACCTAACGACACACTAAATCAAATAAAAAAAGAAACAGAGAAAACACCTTGCATCTTAACTCTGAATTAAAGGTCACGGCTCACATCTTGCAACTGGTCAGTGTCCCTCAGAGCACAGTAGGCTGCTCATCTGCTGCCAAGATTCACTCAGCACCGGTGTCTCTGTTGCTTATGCACTAGTTAACCATTGAGTTAAGCAACATGCTTATGTAGTTACTCCCTCTGTCCAAAATAATTGCAAATATTATTTTTCAAGGAGTCAAACTTTTTTTAAAAAATTTAACTTCATTTCATAGGAATTAGTATTATCAACATTTGTATTTCAATATGTTTATTATGAAAATATTTTCTATTATTAATCTAATAATATTTATTATGCATCATAAATATTGGTATTTTTTATATATTTGTTTTTTAAAAAATTTCTTAGATGGTGAGATGTGTAATTGTTTTATGACGGGTGGAGTATGGGGTACAGATATGTTCGGCAAAAAAAATGCATATGCAACTAAATAACCTGTTGCGCTCTACAAGTCTACATGGCTTTAATGAATAAACACGCACTGCATCACCGCATCTCGTTGGGTCAACTGGTGACGGCTTCATTTGCTTTCACCCTAATTTCTTAGCCTAATTCATGGCTGTGCACTGTATCAGGCCAACAATAGGTTTCAGATATTTTATTATTCACTTTTCTCGTCTGGCCAAGGGTGGGACCTATCCTACTTTTATAGTAATCCTTCGTTCCATCAACGTATGCGTGTTTGATTTGGAAAAGGAGGATAAATTTTGTAAGTCTCGGTTAACGGTTAGCCAAATGCAGACGGTGTTATGCGAGTTAACTTAAAAGAAAGGGAAAAATATACATACGTGTGGCAGCGAAACATATGAGAAAATTTCGTACCTGTAATAACAGCAAAACTGCTCGAATGGTTGGTTGATGAGCCTTGCTTGCTATGTTGGGAGATGACGTAGCATAACTGCATAAGCAAACAAAAGCAACTGCAATTTATTAACAGAGAGGCAGATGTTGACTAGTAGTGTAGTTGCAGCTTGCAGGCCACCACCACATCATTCGCCACAAGGCCACAACCCACAAGAGAGAGAGAGTCTGGACTCTGGAATGGATAGGGGGGAGAGAGAGAGGATAGGCAACTCCTTGCTTCTGAACTCTCACGCTCCGGCACTCTTCATCTTCAGAGTTCTTCATTTTCAGGTAGGGGTTTTGGATCTTCCCTCAGCATTTTTCCTTCCATGAATCATGAATGGGTTCCTTCTTGGTTTCTCCTCAGAGTTATTTGCAGTCCCAGACTCTTTTAGTCGTGTTCTTGTTCTTGCTTTTTTTTTTTTAGAATTAAGGGCGATAGCCCAGGCCTTTCATTAACATAAAAGACCACAGTAACAGCAGTTCGGTACCAGGATTTATAAGAACCACCACACAGCCGCACCAGCCGGCGCTGGGCAAACTCTTTTTCCTCCACAAATTTTGTTTGGGTTGTTTCTCCTCCTTATCTCATCAAATGAAACTTTAGTGATGTCTGGAACTATCTGAGTTTTTCTAGCCTTGCTAATCTGTGGTTTGCTTTGGAACCATCATAACTGCATGGGCTTTATATTGCCTGTTTTCTGTGTTTCCTCCATGAGTCCATGTGATGTGGCTTGCGCTTCTAATCACAAGCTGCTACGAGATTTTTTTTTTTCTTCTGCTGCTGATGATTCAAGAGCAGGCTGCAGTTATACATCCACTGAATGGCCATTCTGTTGAAGGGTCCAAATCATATTTGCAGGTTGCAGCTCTTCTTTATGGAAACAGGAGGGGTTGTGCTGCCTGTCACTATGTTTTATGGAAACAGGAGGGGTTGTGCTGCCTGTTACTATTGAGTTTCTGGCTTTTCTGATAGACTATTCTAAACATCCTTTCTATTTTAAAGGCATAAATAAAGTCTATTTGACAAAACTGGTCTTGTGCATCCATATTTACGGACTTCATTTTTTGGATCTCCATGTTCTTTACTCTGATATATGCTCTATGCAGGCTTGGAACAAGCAGTTCTAGCAAGGCTGGTTTAGTGGTGAATACCAAAGAGACCAATAATCTGAACCTGAAGGCAGCATGAGCACACAGAGCATCATCGCTGTGAAGAAATTCACTGGCCCTGGCAGAATGGCTCACACATGCACTGCTCCTCAGCCTTCAGCTCATCAGCTTCTCAGTGCCAAATACGATCTTCGTGGTGCATCTCAAGCTGAATTGTCAGATGTGATATCGCCATCTAGTTCTTCCACATTCTGCACAAGTATGTACTCCTCGTCGTCGACGAATTCCAAGTCGTGCCAGCAAACAGGCGCTCTGCCTTTCCTGCCCCATCCTCCTAAACGTGAGCAGCAGCAAACATCAGGTGGGCAATCATCCAGTCCTCCATCACCGCTCTTTGGTGCTGACCTCAGCAAATGGTGGTCAAAGTGAGGCTGAACGTTCAGCTGATCTCAAGGATTTTCTTAACCTTTCTGGAGATGCTTCAGAAGAAGGCAGTTTCCATGGAGAAAGCAATGGTATCGCTTTCAGAGAGCAGATGGAGTTTCAGTTCTTGTCTGAACAGCTCGGAATTGCCATCACCGATAACGAAGAGAACCCTCGATTAGATGTGAGTTAGATGTGAGCCCATAGTTCCATCAGTTACCATGTTAAGCACTTGCAAGTTGCAATTGAAGGCTTCCTTTTTTTCACTGAAGACGAGTTTTTTTTTTTTAAAAAAAAATGTCATGACTAAATTGTGACAGTAACTAGTCCCTTCCCTACACCTTGTTATTGATCAATCAGGATATATATGACAGACCACTGCAAACCTCTTCTTGTCCGGTGTTGTCTTACTCTGACCAAGACGACCTCCAGAGGGCAGGATCTCCTGTTAAAGTTCAGCTGAGTTCATCTCGAGCTACATCATGCAACAAGCCAAGACTGAGATGGACACTGGAGCTCCATGAGCTTTTTGTAAAGGCTGTCAACAAGCTTGGAGGGCCAGAAAGTAAGGCGATCCTTCTTTCTAGTTCAATTTAAATAAATTCACACTTTTGATATTCAAGTGATTGTTTAAATCTTGTAGAGGCAACTCCTAAGGGTGTGCTGAAGCTTATGAAGGTACAAGGCTTGACCATCTACCATGTGAAGAGCCATTTGCAGGTAATTTCTTCCCGTGCATAGTCACTTTCTCCTGTAAACAGCCACCATTTCTGATTCACTACTCGTTCATTTTGTCCGGAAATGCAGAAATACCGTTTTGCCAAGTATCTTCCAGAGACAAAAGAAGGTAGACTTTCAGAAACTTAAAGTTGCAATTCAAGCCTATGTCTTCAAGTGCTGGTAATTGCTTTGTGCTGAAAATTTACCCTGATGAACTTATTGGTTCTTTTGCATGCTCAATGAAGACATGAAGTCCTCTTCAGAAGACAAGATATCTAAATCAGAAATACCAGGAAACAATGCTGGCAGAAAGAAGTAAGCATCCCACCCCCATAACTAGTACAAACACATTACACTATGAATGAACAAATTCAAAACCATTTAAATTGACATCTCTTTTTTTACGTTTCTCAGGAGTTTACAAGTAGCAGAAGCTCTTCGGATGCAAATGGAAGTTCAGAAACAACTTCATGAACAATTAGAGGTAAGTACCCTGGCTCAGTGATCTTTTAGTCCACGGTGGATGAATAATCTGAGCTGATACTGTGTAATACAATCTTTATAAGGCCTTCATAAATTTCAGATTTACATGGCTAGCAATGAAACAAATTTTATTCTTCGTCATCAGGTGCAAAGGCAGCTACAGGTGCGCATAGAAGAACATGCAAAGTATTTGCAGAAGATATTAGAACAACAGAATGCAAGGAATTCCTTATCAGCTATGACAAGTTCAATAGAAAGAGAGCTTTCTGAATCTACAGAGGAAGAAAAACCCAAGATCCAAGCGGACACTTCTTCAGCTCCATTGACAGATCAAAATAAAAACAGACATTGACATGGAATGACTCACAAGTCACAAGTGAATAACAAAAAAAAAAAAAAACAAAAAACAAAGCCTCAGGTTGATCTTGAGAAAGAGCCACTATGTTCATAGCTGTGATGAACAATTGAACAAGTTGACTCGCCAAGCACTTTCCTTCTCTAACCTTGTAGAATATTAGCACTAATGCCTAGATGCTTCTCTCTTGTATCATAATCCCTAGTCATTGAAAGAGTTCTAGCCAATGTATATGATTAATTTTCAGATGAAAATGCAACAAAAAAAGGAGGACCATTGATCTGTTTCATGTGTCACTAAATTTATTACTGCCTGTAAATCATGATAGCTGTTCATAAAAAAAAGATTGATTCTGCTTTCTACGATTTCTGCGTGTATCATAAGAACAAAACTGTTGCCTACACAAACTGGAGATTTATGTAGAACTTCCTCTATAATTTTCTGCATATCTACAACATCGTGGTGTGTGCTTGAATAACTTCTTCTCATGTGAGGAACACTGAATACGTCAGTCAATTCTTTTTACCTTACTAAGTGAATTGCAGGATCTCCTTGCCCTCTTCGAAGAAGGTTTGTTCGGAAACTGGAAGTCTAGTCCCATCATCAAGGTACTAGTTTCGCAGAGAAACACCTGCAGCACATAATTCCCAATGGACATTATACAAACGTGTTGTTGATCTTTCTCACTCAGATGTGACTTTTCATTAGAGACTTAAGAAAAAGATACAAGTGCATAGCTTATTCATTGCAGAAATGACAATTTAGATAGGAGGGAAACCTACCATCAATATTTGGATCAGCATATACATAAAAACTGGCAGCTACTATCAGGTAGCAGAGAATTAGCATCAGCCCTTTGAAACAATTCGAAGTCCCATCCTATAATGTTAGTAACAAGGAAATTTTAAACAAAAATCTTGCAAGAGTGGAACACTGTTCCTCAACTGTGTTTATATTATTTCAGTACCTGCAACAGAAGTGCAACAACCAATACGGTTATCAAGAGGCTGGCGGTTTCAAACAGATGGAAATTCAAGTCCATTGGCTGCCCCATGATCCATCCTGCCACTACACTAAATGGTATCTAAAAAATCAAGATGATTAGGTCCTTTATGAGCAGCACTTGAGAACTAATGGTTAAATAAAGTCATGTGAAGCACAGCCCAATCCACTTCTAAATTATTTAGATGAATAGTAGTAAGCATCACATATTTGAACAACCTACCACAAACATGGATATCTGTGTTGATGATCCGATGGCGACTCCAAGGGAAAGGTCCTATAAAAGACAAACCAGAGTCTCACAAAATTACAGTAAAAAAGGTCATTAAAGACATTAACAATGCCAAGCTACTGCTTACTAATTTGTCTTTCATTGCAAACATAACAGCACTGGCATGTTCTGCAGCATTCCCTACAATTGGAAGCAAAACAGTACTGATGAATGCAACCGGTATTTTCCAAGCCTTGGAAGCCCCCTGCAAACAGCTTGCAGTGTCAGCTTACACAAAATCTCTCCCTGACAAACACAAAGTGTTTGCTAAAAATCGTGACAAACAAAATCATCCATCACACCAGTGAGATGTAATACCTCGATTGCATCAACTAAAAAGTCAGAGAAAACTGAGATCCACGCAGTAAAAATTGCAAGCCAGGCAATGGCTTCCCACATGGAAATTTCAGGAAACGTGTATTCGCAATCATCGTCCCCTTGATCCCCACCTCCTGCCTGGTGGCACAAATGCAGCCAAGTACCTCAGATTCTTGCAAAGGGATCAATAACAATAAAACAGTGAATTCAAGAGAATGAACTAATCCTGCTTGCCTCACTAGATTCGTCTCGGCGGCGACTGTTTGACAGCTCGAAGAAAATGAAAGCAGCATAAGCAAAAAGCATTATGCAGCTACTGAACCTTGACAATGCCAGTGCTGACTTGCCCAAATTGACCTCGGTGTGAGTATAGTACAACATAGCAGGAGACACCAGCCCCATCACAGCCATCAAGAGCAGCCCAGAGTTCAGCACTGCATCTTCCTGTCAATGCAACAACGGATCAGTATCTCTCTGTACCATGTAAACCTGCGAACTGTTAAGGGACGACGGCCACCTTTCTGAAAACCTGCTCACTTTTGCCACAGGTGAGCCCCCCACCAAAGAACGCACAGCCAAGAACCAGCAGCGTGTTTGACAGGATTGATCCGAGCAGAGATTGCTGAACCACCCGTAGCTTTCCGCTCCGCAGTGCATGAATCGATATGACTAGCTCGGTGGCATTGCCAAATGTAGCATTCAGGAGGCCCCCAGCTGCGATGAGAAGTGGTTACAGTCAACAGAAGTTTGCAAATGCAATGCAATTCAGTTCAGAATTCTTCAGAAGAGGATGAACTGAATCAGACCTGTTCGGCCAGTGAAGAGTCCTAGCTGCCTGCATCAAAAAGTAAATAATCAAACTTGACCAAGAAGATTACAAAAAGTATGAGGGGGAAAATTATGAGAACAGATTACTCGGTTGTGAAACCCAATCGCTCAGCCAAAGGAATGATACCCAACAGGCTCAGAGGAAATACCCAGGCCTTCAGAGAAACAAAGTAAAAAAACCAGTAAAAGATCCCAAGCAAGAAAAACAAAAGTTAAAGTACTCAAGTAATAGTAGTATAAGAAGAATTATGTACGAAATAACCTTATTTTGGCTGAGATAATTGATCAGGATTGCCAAGAACCCACATGGTATAAGCAAATTGAGCTTAGATTTCAGCAGCACAACCTTCAGGCTTCCGAATACACCCGAATTTGTAGAGCTTGGATTCCTCTGGTAACTTGGTCCGATATTGTGGGACAAAGGTTCTGGTGCAGCAAGATTATTGTCCTTAAACTCATCTGCTCCATCAGCCTGTTCTATAGGAAAACCAATGGAGATAAATCTAGTGAATAAGTGTGGAGATATACCAAAAAAAAAATGGACTTATGCAAATGGAACTCCATGATGAATGCACAGGTTGGTTATAATTCATTTGGAACACACGGAAAATAAACGCATGGGTCTTTATCCAGAACAAAAATGTATACTATTAGGAATCACTTGATTGGCAGATTTCTGTCCCTTGAACCTGTCCATTTGCATATCAGTAACAAGAAATATGACACCTAAATTTTACAGGTTGGTTATAATTCCTTTGGAAAACTTGTGAAATTTCACACGAGTCAACTTTTGATAAGGCCATAGCCCATAAGAGCATATATAAGGCCAATTATGCCAATGAAGAAAAAAACAATTCATTATTCAGATCCATGATCTCCTGTAATATTCAGTTCAGACAAATATATGTAATATTGCAATTGTACTAATCGCTTATCAGGCATGCAGTGATGATGCAATTCAAGCAATAGGGCCAACATATGATTGTGGTCAAAGAATTCACACAAAGATACACATCATTAGAACCTGATTTGTGTTTTGACGCCCAAGCAAGAGCCTCTGGGAATCGGCACTGTCCGTCGCCATCTCCTGATTCAAAGAATAATATATATATATATATATATATATATATATATTGAATATATATATATATATATATATATAATTAGAACAAGAATAATATATATGATTAATTACTTAATAATCTCTTTATTCAATAGTGAAAAACAGAATGATTACCTCTTTCAAATGCAGATCTAGAATTTAATCGGAATTAAACTGCAGTATCACGGGATGAATGAATGGGAGGCCGAGAGATCACGGTCATAACTAGAGGTCAGAAATGTACACGGCATTTCATCTACTCAGCTTGTGGCTGAGAGATATGGTAGTTTTAACGGTTCCCCGCATGATCCCCCGAGAAATTATCGCCCAGTGCAACCACCTTTGCAAAGCAGCCCTTCGACCCTGTTTATTAGGACTGTGGGAGCATGGCCAGAAAAAAAATTGTATATCGTTTAGCTTCTAATTTGTTTTGGTCTAATTTTTTTCGGCTTATTTTGGCCCAATCTGTTCGTTGGTCTCAAATTTCAGTTAATTTGGTCATATAAACAACTTATAAGCTATACTAAAAGAAAATTCAAAACCCTTCCTATTATAATAGACAAAAAAAACATACGGAAACATTGTGATGGTGTCCGGGACACTGAATTTATGACATTAGCAGGATTATATCGATCGTACCATAGAAAATTAATAACCCTCGAGTTTAGAGGTCCATCGTGTTGCAAGAAGTGTTCACAACACGCTGACAGAAATAAGAAATTGTAACTGCTATTATAATTTTTTTAAAAAAAAACGCCATAATACAACAGCTATGGTATTCAAATGTTGATCAATGAGTTACAGCCCAGAAAACAACTGTTTTATTGCTTATTTGATGGCTTTCCCTTTCCAGCGCTGCTCTCGTTTCTCTTCTTCGCAAACCCACTTATAACTTTCTTTGCCTTTGACCATTGCTTTTGTGACTCTGCATTTCTCATGAATGGGCAAACTTCACTAATGGTGATCTTCGGGACCACCCGCACCTGTTGCGGCTTATTGCCCTCCTTAGGCTCACTACCAATGGCATGGTCTGTTGACTCATCTATAGTGCTGGTAGACAACATTCCCATGGAACTCGGCAACCTCTGCTCAGATGAGAACTGTGTTGTAGCTTCCAAGGATTTTGATGATCTCTCACTCTCAGTAACATTTGAAAGTACTGCTGGTGCTGAATTGTTGTTCGGCAACACCTGTGATAAGCTGAAAGATGTGCTCCCCATGCCCCCTACAAGATCTCTCCAGGCTGATTTTTGAGTCCATGAATAACCTTTCTTAGGTTCACTAGAACCAATATTTTGTGCACTTTCCATTTTTTGTGGAAGAACTTGCTAGAGACATAATGCCTTGAGGACCTCCAGAACTTTTATCTTTGGGGAGTGTTGAAGAGAACTCATATGTTCCTTTTCCTTTCAAACCCAGAGACTTCTGTTCATTTTGGTTGGCTTCTGATTTTGTAGGCAAAGTCTTGCCTGTGGTTCTAGTGTCTGAAATAGCTGAAACATGTTCTCCATTCCTTTTTATAGGTTCAGATGAGGCTTCAGATTTATGCCTCTTCTTTGGCAGGGAAGGCTCTTCAATCCTTGGGCGCTTTTGTAACTGTGAATCCTGCATATAAATGAAATTATGATGGAGATGTTTATGTCATACTCATAGGTTTGAAAACCATGTGCAAATTGCTCAATAAGTACTTACAATATGCTTACCTTATTCACTTCCTGCTTTTCCATGTTCGCTCGAACTGCTGATTTATTGGACTTGCGTGGAGCAATGTTAATCACAAGGTCATCATCTAAATCTTCGTCCGAAGACTCTTCTGTTTCCTCCATTGGCAAGTTATCCAAATCCTCCTCTGGAGCCTCTTCTGTTTCTTCAATTTGCATGTCATTCACAGCATCGGAGGGTTCAATGGTGTCAGTATGACCATTACATTTCTCCACTTCACATGAATCAAAATGTTCATTTTCCTTCTCAAAAAGCTTGTTCATCACAGAATTCATAATGTTACGTTCCTTCTCATATGCAGCAGCATTAAGAACAGAAGCATATTCATTATTAGCTTCCTCAGGAGGTCCACAGTGCTCCTCACAGTCACAGAAATGAATTGGATAAGAAGGAACTTCAATATGTCGGAAACTGTATTTATGCTTTCCTGTGCCTTTCAGTGGCAAAGTTTTCACCTGTAAAAGCATGTAACTGATTAAAGAGAACTCAGGTCTTTTTTTTTTCTTTTTTTCTTTTTTTTTTTTTTTTTGCAAACTAAATAACCATTTAAATAGAAAATGCATGCCCTCCATCTTGATCTATGTATTACACAATGCAATCATAACATTTTATCTAAATTTAGGCAACTAGTAATACTTTGTGTTACTATCTTTGTCTCAATCCTGGTGCAAAGATCTATACAGTATTTAAGAAATACCTACTCTTACAAGTTAGACCTGCTTATATTTTCACACATTTGGAAAAGAGCAGTGCTAGAGAATCACACCCTACAAAACGATACAGGTACATAACCTGGTGTTAAAAACTGCAAACAAGACAGTCTGTGTAATCTAAAATCTGTGCTTTTCCACTTCTCGGAAGAGCAGATAACTAGAAGCAGTACTCAACAATCAAATACGATGTATTAGAAAACTGGGTGCAACTGCGCAAATCAAAGATCAAGCCATATTGAGGAGCGCTATACAAATCAGTGTCTAGCACTCCTATTTGGATCCATGCACTGATTAAATAACTGCCAACACGTACCAAACCTAGAGTACGACACAAACAACTGCTCACCTTCCTCAGCTTTGGGAAGTAGATGTTAATCTTCATGCCCTCCAAAGCAGCCTTGTCTAGTTTCGGCTTCTGGTTCTCTGCATTATCTTTCAGCGCAGCTTCCTTTGAGGCCGCTGCAGCCGCATCCTGCTCCCATTCTCGTTTAAGGCGAGTAAGGTAGTGCTCTTTGGCCTTCTCCAGCCTAAGCTTCCCTCCTTTCCATTTGCACCCATTGTACTGCACACAAAATGCCATAAGCCTCAAAACAACAAACAGGTAGCAGACACCAAAATCTCCGACTATATATTCTCTGCTGAACATGTCTAATTTTTTTGCTAAAGAAAATGCGCGTTCATCTGAACATAGGAGCAGGAGCAGTCGAAATAGAAAGGTAACAGGGTAGTGGGGGTCAGTACGGTGGAGAAGAGCTTGGCGAGGGCCTTATCGTTGGGGCAGTGGAAGTCGACGTAGGCGAAGCTGCGTCCGTTTGTGCGCACGAACTCGACGCCGGCGACGCGCCCGGCGGAGGCGAACAGGGCCTCCAGGTCGGCCGCGCCCACGCTCTCCGCCAGCCCGCCCACGAAGATGCGCAACAGGGCGCCCGCACTGCTGTCTCCTCCTACTCCTCCTCCCTCCCCGGCCGCCGCCGCCGCCGCCGCCATGAGAAAGGGGTTCTTGCTTGCGGCGGTGGCTGGAATCTGCAGATGGGAAAGGAGACGACACGAGGCTGTGCCTGTGAGATTCGTGCTGGGTTGGTGTCCACGGCAGGTGGGACCCACAATCGTGTGTTGTGTTGGAGGTCCGAGGCCTCACTTGGGCCGTCAAGGAAGACGCATACAGTTTTGTTTCTCCGTGTAGGCCTCTAGTAATGCGGTGGGATGGTAAATTACGAGCCCAAACGGCCCAATCAATCAAAACGCAACGCATTTGCGCTACACTGAGCCGTGCTTAACCTTTAGTTTAGTCGCAGCTGGGCAGTTTTGAACCAACAGAGCGGGAGGAAAGTATAAGACCTTAGCCTTGGTGCAATTCATACCTTTTTTGGTCTTTTGGCTAAAGGTAAGGGTAGCTTATCAGTTTAATATCTAATATTTGAACAATATGTTCCCCTTAATATTAAATATTTTTATGGAGGTCAATTCAACAACATCCAAACAAGTTTGTGAGAAGATCAGGCCAGAAGTTCTCCTTGGCTATACAAATAGCTCATTTGACAGTCTAGAGTAGCATAGGTACATGGATTCTCACTTTATATAAACAATTGCTTCCTCCATCCAAAATTATAAGACATTTAACTTTTTTACCTTAAGTTTGATCATTCACTTTATTTAAAAAAAAATTTATACAAATATTGTCAAATTTAAGAAAAAAATTATTAATAAAACAAGACACAATAAAAAAATAATATTTTATAAAACTTTATGTTAAAAAATCAAACATCTTATAATTTTAATAAGACGGGGTGGGAGCGGTGGGGACACGAGGGGAGCGGAGAGAAGCATCAGGCGAGAGAGGAACACGAGGGAGTGCAACGTGCCGTTGCTTACGGGTAATGGGACTTCGTCGATAGAGAATGAATAGCATCAGCTCTAGGGTGTGTGTCTGTGTGCGTGAGAGAGAGAATGGATGGGAAGTTTGCGATGTAACAAGGCGTGGACGTGGTGGTGTTAGAAGTTTCGTGGGTGTAGTATCTGGTGGCCAACGGTGTGCAATCGGAACTCGGAAGGCTAGCTAGGGAGAGTGACCATGTTTTGTTTGTATGTGGTAAATATTATTTAATCGTGGATCAACTAGACTTAAAAGATTTGTCTTGTGATGTACAACTAAACTGTATAATTTATTATTTTTTTACTTACATTTAATACTCCATACATACGGGTTAACACTTGATGTGATGGAGAGAAAGTGAAAAAATCTGGAATCTAAACAGGAATAACAGTAGATACTATCTCCTTTTTGTTGTCCTGGAGCAAGCTCTGTAGCTTCTTTTGGTTGTCGAGCAGCTACTGGCCGAACACTCTTGCTGGACAACGGATTCACGCTAAGCATCAGGCGAGAGAGAGAGAGAGATATCTGGTGGCCGTCGGTGTGCAATCGGGCCGTCTTGTAGGGATGTACAATTTAAATTGTGTAAATTTGTTATTTTTTGTACAACTAAACTGTGTAATTCGTTATTTTTTTACTTATATTTAATACTCCATACATACGGGTTAAAACTTGATGTGATGGAGAGAAAGTGAAAAAAAATCTGGAATCTAAAAATAATAAATAACAGTAGATACTAGTAGGTACTATCTCCTTTTCGTTGTCCTGGAGCAAGCTCTGTAGCTTCTTTTGGTTGTCGAGCAGCTATTGGCCGAACACTCTTGCTGGACAACGGATTCACGCTGCTTTCTTTTCGTTGTCCACCAGCGAGGCAGCGACTGGCCTCGACTGGCCGAGGAGCTGGGCGTCACCGCGAGGTCTCTTGCCTGCTGTCCCGAGCCACACGCGCTACATGTGTGGTGGTGTGTAGATGAGCCCGAAGAGATGGGTGCTACAACACCCAACCTGCGTCGATGATGGAAGGAGAGCGACTTCCTTCCTACACTGTTCGGTAACCATCATTATCGGTATTAGGCCGCCTGTAACTCTTTAAACTGTGGATTCCTCTTATCTTTCAATGAAAACGTGCAACGGCACGGTCACGAAAAGAAGGAGAGCAGCTACATTCAGCTCCCTCCTGTTGACGTCGTTGTCGCACGGGAATTCAATGGAAGGGGGATTAAAGTCCGACAGAGATGTGGGATGGGCGAGCGGCGATGGCAAGGTGGAAGGTCATGGCTCCCCCTACGGTCATCGGCGGTAGACGGCTCCTCTACTCGCAGCCACGTCCATGGAGACAGAAGAGTATCTCTTCTGGCTCGGCCGGCTCCACTAACAAGCGCAATAACGGCCCTATGTTTTGGAGGTCCCTACCGCAAGGGCAATATCTCTCTCTTTTTATCTTCTCTTCTCTACTTTTTTCTACACCTGACAAGAATATAATGTCATCGTCTACTGATACCAAATCTCATCAATCGTTTCTCCCGCATCTGCATGCTACAAATCATGCTGTACTCAAAGCTCATGCGCGTCGACGTCGTATCCATCTCCGATACAAATATCAGATGGTAGTCTGACCATGAGGATGATGGGTAATTAATTAATATTCTTTAGTACCAATATACTATATAGTAATACTATATGTATATATATATTATCATTGTTAAATTTTAAATTATATAAACTATTCATATATGGCATACATACTATCAAAATGGTCCACAATTATATATTGCGCGTACATACACTTTATTGGTTCATATACTCCCTAAATCTTGCGATACACATATGGGAGTAGCTACACCAGTACAAAGGATTATATATACTACATACATATACATACACATACATCTATATAATTACATAATTCTTTGGTATTTGAGTCAAAACTAAATTGAGAAACAACACCCATATGGATCTATATTATTCTTTCTTCAAGGACACGACGATGGTGGTGAACTTGGTCTTCTCCTTTTCAAGGTGCTCAGCAACAAGACACCTCAGCTCATCAAACCATGCATCAAGTATGTTTTCTCCAAAATGGCAAACAAGTAAAGACTTCAGTACAGATCTAATTAACTTAGCAATATTCATGCCACTACGGGCGCTATCCTCAACATCATCACCTTCTGAATCATCGAAAGGATCCCAGTTCATCTCAAATTGTTTGATTAGATCCATGTTGAACAAATGGCTTTGCATGACTAGTTCCTTCACTTCTCCAATCGATGGCCCATAGAGGGGTAAATTGAAAGATTCTAGCTTTTCCTTGTCCACAAGGCCCTATTACAAACAAAATTCTTTTAACTATATGACTTCCTCCACTATGTAAAAGTGAGAAAAAATATAAATTTACATATATAATTACCTTCAAAACAAGAGACTGTAACGATCTTGCAACCAATGCAAAAAGTTGATTGAGATCACCACTATATACATCCTCATTCTTCCTCCCAAGAAATATAAGGACCATTTGTCCTCCATGCACAAGTTCTTCATGACGCAGCTTTAGGAAGAGGCAGAAGTCTTTATGGAATTGTTTTTGGAATTGTTTCACCACAAAAGGTGTAGTGGTCTTTGTAATGTAAATGTTGTCTTCATTTAGATAAGTTTTTCTCCATGCCTCTAGTCCCTCAGGTTCCTATAGTATCATTCCATAGCATTATGATAGACATGTTAAGAGAACTGCAAGAAAATGGATACATCATGGAAGATATGTAAATAACTAAGTGAGGGTTGCTATAGTACTCTCAAGTAGCTTTGAACCGTGATCCAAATGTTGGTTACTACATAAGAGGTAACAGAATAATTATAATTATATACTTTTATAGTTTTATTTAGGAAGTAGGCATATGCGATAGATAACGATCGATCACACACATAATTAGGTCCAGTAATAGATGTGAGGTCCCGTACATGATTATTTGAACATGTAATGTTTTAGTGGATTGAACATGACATTATACTGAACTTTTTATTTTTTTAAATTCAATTTGAATGGTAATTAGAAAAGTACACCTTGTATGCGCCGAATAAGCAAAATATACAATGTTTTCTTATGATTTAACAACTTTCAAAAAGACTTTTGGTAAAGTCATGCACTTGTAATACAATTTTATCTTAATAAAATAAATTAAGTTAAAATTTTATAAGTCATTCTATAGCTATTTGTAATTTTGGTTAACTTGTTTGGCATAAAAAAATGTTTCTCGGAAGTCCAAAAAACCATCCAAATTCATGGTTCGAGAAGTATTTTGTCATACAATTTTTTAGCATATATGCTCGAGTAGAACTCATTTTTTCTTAACAAAACACATGCTGACATTAGGCTTCATTTTTGGAATTATTAATAGATACTTGTCATGAAATTTGAGCTTGTTTGCAATGTTTTACGTTTATTTTCATAATAACAACAACTTTTGAGTTAGCGTTTGTTAAGGAAACTTGGATTCCACTTGACCACATATGAAAAAAAAAAAAACTAATTTTTGAACCATGCATAGATGATTTTTCCTATTTTTTGGGAGGGATTTGGGCATAAATAGCTTCTTGAAAACTGAAATATAGATTATAGGAAGAATTTCAATTTTAAATCTGTTAGGTATAAAAAAAATCAGGTCGTATTTGATTTTAGCACCTATTAAACAAGAGCTAAGACATTTTTAGGCCATATATATGATCTTCGTTTCGATTTGACCAGAGATTTAAGCTATACTCCCTCCATACTCAAAAAAAGAACTCATTTTTGGACAGGCACGGTCTCCAGAACATAACTTTGACTTCTTATTTTTATAAAAATATTTATCAAAAAGTTATATATGTATATTTTTATGGAAGTATTTTTCAAGTCAATATCCATGCGATTTTCATATTTTTAAACTTAACATCTTAAAAGTTATTAATAATTTATATTCCCAATATTTGACCTAACCTTGTCCAAAATGACTTTATTTTTGAGTGTGGGGGAGTATGACACATGTATACTATGATATACTAGTTTTTCAGTTTTGATGCGAATATGGGGAAGATATGATTATTTACAAAACACATTTAGATGTAATATTTTGATAAAACATACTGCAAAACTAAAGATTATTTTATAGGTACAATAGGTGCGTCCAGTTTGTGCTTGCATTCCATACAAGAGAGAAATAGGTAGGAAGTAATAAATTGCTAGCTCACGGTAGATAGTTTTCCATTTTTTTCTTGTATGCTAATTATTTTAATTACATAAGTCATACATCTATGAAAAAAATCGAGGGTCGTGATTTGTTTGAGCTCTTACCATCTCGGAGATAACTAGAGTACTGTAGCAAAACTCTTTCTTAACATGCTAAATAATGATCAAAATACCTAATCAATGATCAAAATACCTGGGAGCCCCAGTGAAGACAGAATGAAGAGTGGAATAGATGGACACTTTCACGTGGAAAAAGCCTATTGTAATAGGATTCTGGTAACCCCTGAATATAGCACTGTGGTAGATTTGCCTTTTCACTTGTTGTATTTGTCCTTTTGAACTTCTCGATTGACCGAAATAGTTCGTTAAAGTCGTTGCCGGGAAGATCATTCAAGAAGAATTGAAGTTCCACAAAATCATCTCTACTAGATTTACATAGTTTGACAATGATGCCTATAACACTAGAGATGAAGAGCAATGTGTTTGGTCCTGCTGAGCATCCTAGGTCCGCAATGATCATGGTTTTGTGGAGAAGACTTCTGTACACTTCTTTTATGGCATTCTCAATCACTGGCCTGGTCTCACGAATAACTATTTCCTAAAAGAATCCACAAAGAAGAAAGAAGATTAGGTGAATGGATGATACTGAACTGACATCGAGAATCGTACTAAATTAATATGATTTGACATATCAAACGGATAACAACAATTGAAAATAAAACATTGACTTAACTAATGGTTGATATGTTTTAAGAAAGAGAATAATAATTTTATATATGTTTCAAATCCAGACAAGACAATAAACTATTCTTTCAAAACGAACAATTTCTTACAAACTTAGTCCATGCAACATGAGAAATAATGCATGTGACATAAAATATAGTTGCTTCTAGGAAAAGGGATATAGAATAATCACTTGACGCCTAGAATTCTTGGAGTAGCTCCATTCTCCTTCCCCTTCAGCCATATGAAAATCATGTCTTATATCCATTTCTATGAGGAGCTTGGGACTATATTAACTTGCTTCACTGGCGGTATCAAATTAGTTGTCCCAATACCATCTATATGAGGTACAATTTATACTTTTCTAGGTAGCAGGGGACCTTCACATGATGAGGTCGTTTCGTCAAATGATCTTATCTGGAAAAAAAAAATTGTCCCAATCGATGCAAAAAAACCATAGGGCACCATACAAAAAAAAAAAAAAAAAACTTAAGAGACGTCATGCTGAGCCCCATGCTAGAAAAAGACAAAACCTAAGAAATGTAGGGCTTGCTTGGTTGAGATCCAAAATTTGCCCAGCCAAAATTAAGGCAAGCCAAAACTAGGGTATGTTAAATCATAGTTGCCAAAACCTTGGCAAGAATTTTGGTATAGCACTTTGGTTGGTTGCCAAAATGAAGGCTTGCCAAATTTCTCTTTTACATGTAATTTAAGAACATTCTAGAGACTTGCCAAAATTTTGGTATGCCGTGGTTTTAGTTTGGCAATGAATCAATTGATGACCATAAATTTGGCATGTCATGGTTTTGGTTTGACAAAAATTAGATGCCAACCAAGCAGGCCCATCATATTGGCCCTTCTTTATCCCTGGTTCGCATAACCAACTGGGAGTTTTGGAAACCAGGACTACAATTCCAACCGGGATTGCATCACAGTTTTGTAGTAGTGTGACCTTCGTTCTGACGTTTCTTTTTACCCGACAAGCGAAGACATCCATTCATTCTATCCGACACATCAAACCCTCAAATATGTGGACACTGAAGACAAAGGGATCTCAGGATTGCAGGATATTTGCAAATCTTTACTGTGGTTCTTTCCTGGGAATAACTTAAAGGAGATTTGGTGTTTCTACCCTTATCTCTAAGTCTAATGGTGATTTTACCCCTTCTTTTTAAACTTTGTGATTTTACCCTCCTTTTTTCAGATGAACCTCCCGTCTACCCTCGCTTTGTAACACCGTGATAGATTATTGGATTAAATGGTTAAAAAAAGAAAAATGAAAATACACCTACACGAAAAGACCATCTTACCCCTCAGTCCCTTTCTACTTTCCCTCTGTCGCTCATTCTCATTTCGACCGGTGGTGCTCTTTGGCCGACCGCGTTTAGGGTTAGGGGTTACAGAGAAAATCGGCGGCGCTTGCGCAACCAGCCGGGCGCGGAGGAGGCGGACACGCGGCTACCGGGCGGCTTGGGAGGCGGCCACGCGGCTACCGGGGGGAGGCGGCGGGCGGCGGCTACCGGGCGGCGTGGCGCGGGAGGCGCCGGCAACCGGCGGCCGCGTGGGAGGCGCCCGCGCGGCCTCCGCCCCGGGCGGCTCACGGCGCGGCAGGCGCCCGAGGCGCGGCAAGCGCCCGAGCGCCCTCCCTGCCGCCAAATCTTCTTCCTCCCCCAGCAGCGTGGCATTCCATTCCTCCCCTCCGGCCTCCATTGTAACACCTTAAGTGTTAAGCATGCATTAGGCACCAAATTAATTAACTTGATCATTATTAAGCATGGCATAAGCATCATCAAGCATAAACCCTAGTTTGCATTGTCATTTCATGTGCTTTGCATTTTTATTATGCTTGTTTGCTTGATTGATTAATTTAGTTAATTAATTGCCTTGCAAATGACTTTGTCAAGTTTGGATCCACTTGCCCAGCATTTTGAAATGATTTAACAAATTTTATTGCAAAAGATTTGGTGTATTTTGGAGCAAAAGAAATTAATTGGAAAATTTCCTTTTCAAGCCTAAATTCAAAATGAATTTGTAGTTCAAAATTTATTTGGAATTTTGACTGAGCCTTAAATGAAAGTTGTTCAGTTTTTAATTCTCTACAACTTTTATTTTTTGGCTCACCTCTTGAAAATGCTTCTAAATTTGTCAAACAGTTGCATTTTTGGTTCAGTTTAAATTTCAAAAAAAAAGAAATGCACAAATAAGCAAGCGGGCAGGCCGCTTTGCCCCCGGCCCGCTGCCCACGTCCGCCCAGCGCCCGGCCAAGGCCGCGCGTCATGGCCGACCGGCGTCGGCGCGGTCGCCACCTTGGAAGTCGCGCCGCCGCCGCGTGGCCGGGCGATGCTCGCCGGTGGGACCCACACCGCCACTACACCCGGCGCTCCCGATTTGGAACGCGCCCCGCTCCATTTCGCCTCGCCTCGCTCGCTCACTCTCTCTCGCCCGCGCGCGCTCGCCGGCAGACACCGCAGCAGCTCCGCCCGCGCCATTGCGCGGTGAGCTCGTGCCGCCCGCGCCCGTTCCTCTGCCACCGTGCGCGCTCACGCCTCTCGAGACGCGCACCCACTCCGCATTCGCCCGCTCCACCTCGCGACACCGCTGGGCACCGCCGTCGCCCACTGGTAAGCCGCGAGCGGCGTCGCCGCCGTTGCGCCATGGCGGGCTCGTCGGGCTTCGCCCGGTCCGCGCGTTCGCACCCCTTTGCTCCCTCCTTTCTCTTTCTGCGCGCGCACCAAAGCCGCCACGCCCGAATCGACCACCCGCGCACTCAATCGGGGGAAATGCGCACCTATCCACCGCCGCCCCATGAGCTCGCCGGAGTTCCTCCCGCCGCCCGTGTCGCCATGCACAGCGGTCGAGCACTCCGACCTCAATCCGCCACCCTAACCCTAGAGCTAGCTTCACCTTGCACCTGCACACGTGGTGCGCTCCTCACCGGAGCCAACGGGCGCCGGAGACGGCCACCGCGCCTCAAGGCCGAGCCGCCGTGCCGCCATCACCGCCGCCGTTGTAGCTAGGGTTCACCGCAGCCCGCGCCGAAAGCACGCCACCGTGTGCGCCTCGTTGCGAGGAGCACGCCGGTGCCACCGGTTCTTGGCCGGTGAGCTCGTCGCCGGCGAGCTAAGCGCCGCCCGAGCACCGGCTCCCGCCTCGGCCTGGCCAGTGGGGCCATGGACCCTTGGGGCCCGGCCGTCTGTGGCTCGTCCACTGGACCGAGTCCATGGACCGGCTAGGGTTCGGTTTTTCTTTAAAAGAATTTCAGAAAATGTGTTTAAATGTTTGTAAATTCATAACCGGTGCAAATGGAGTTCAAATTTGATGAAACTTGTTTTGCTAGGTTTCTTATGATTAGATCTATCTAGGAAAAATATGATATGTCATTTTTGTGGTACTTTTCTGTATAGATTTATTTAATTGCTATAAATGCTTTGAAAACCGAGTAAATGCATAGTAATTTGTAGATTGCTCTTAAAAATGTGATTCTTGTTTTGTTAGACTTGTTGTGTGATGTAGTTTCTGGGAAAATTATATTTCATGCAATTCCTGTGTAAAAATATAAAGATGTGATTTATTTGCATTTTAGGGCTGATTCTTAAATGATTTTTAGTAAATAAAGTATGAGGAATTCCTTGATAATTTTTGGTGACTGCTCTTGTGCTAAGAAGTTCTAGTTAAAAATATGAAATCTGTTGTTTGACACTTTTCACAGTACAAAGTTGTTAAATGTGCAATTCTGTTCTGTTGCTTTATCTTTTTGTGTAGGCTGTTGCACTCGGTGAAATGTGATGAAAATTTTATCATGGCTCTATGTTAGCATAATGTAGCTCCTGTAATTTTTGTAGAATTTTCTGGACTGTTTAGATAGAGGTCACAGTTCAAGCCCTTAAATTCACATGAAATGATAAGCTTTGATTTGATTGCTTTAGTAGGTGCTATATTTGCTTTTGAGCACTTTTAGTTATGTTTTGTTTGCTGGTCCTGTTATGCAGCACCATAACTGAAGTGTGATGTTTAGTTAACAGTAGTGTTACCTCTTTTTATTCATGTGTTGTGAGTATGTGTGTGTGCCTATACACACCTCTCTTCTTTATGCACTTCTCTAAGTGTTTAGAGAAGAGATATGCACCTACTCAGTAAAGTAAAGTAGTGTATACTAGAGAGGAGATATGCACCTACTCTGTCAAATAACTTGTTAATCATCTTCATTCATAAGCATCGCACCTATGCATTCTTTATGTTTATACCGTGCATCGCATCATAAAGAGGCAGGAGGACCCCCAACTTTCGGAGATCGAGGAGAGTCACCAGGGGGAGTTCCAACAGGAGGTCCCACCAGAAGAGGACGAGGAAGACCTGTCCGAGTGTCCGAATCACCGCGCAGCTGACTTCGAACAAGGCAAGCACCGGAGCATCTACTTACCTATGCTTTCTAACAGTCTAATTATGCTTTATGATTGTTGCATTAAGTATAGGAGTTGTGTGAAACCGTTGATGCATTATATCCTTGCTTTACCATTGAATTATCCTACCTTGATATACCTGCTAGTCTAGGGCGAGTAAATTGCTTAGTTTGCTTAGACGTAGAAGCCGGGTGATTTCCTGTCATCTACAAGTATAGGTGGTTACTTGATTGATGGAAAGGCTTATGTTGATATCATCTGGTTGATGGTTATGGTAGAGATAATTGGAGACCGGACGGAGTCTTGTGGGGTCGTTGGACCATAGTGATTCCGTCTGTGTCGATTAAGGACCGTACCGTTGATGTTCCGCAAGTGATGTTGAACGCATGCCTCACACTTAGCTGGCCGGATAAGTCGTTCCGACCGCGAAGCCTAACACTATCGGCCGGCTCTCAATCCGTTCGCACCGTATTGGAGATGGATGGGGACCACGGGGGCGCGAAGAGTAAGTCTCAGGTCCAGCTAGGCTGGCTAATGCAGTCGGACGGCCCCTGGTGCGGTGGTTCCGCTTTCGAAACCGCGTTTTTTCTTCCGGATATGTGCCACAGTGACACCGTAGCTCACTTGGCTCGTGAGCGTGGTTTGTATGAGGAATACCCCCCGAGCTCGTAGTAATCGATTCGAATCGCCATCGTTCTGGACGGTGAACACTTGACTTGAGCCGCACCATCGTAGTAATGATTATGGAATGTGGTTAATGATGATGATGGGTTAAGCTAATGTTTATGATTATGGTTACTACTTGCTTGCTTAATCATGACTAATATACTATAATGATGCATAGTATAGGTCCTCACCTAGCATAAATAGGAATGGTTGTTTCGAGCTATCACTTTAAATGTTACTACCGCTTTTATGCAAAAAAGAGTCAAGCTATCCCCCCGATAAAGTCTGTCATACTCCTTGAAGTCTTTTATTTTGAGTCGACGGGTAAGTCTAGCTGAGTACCTTCTCGTACTCGGGGTTTTTCGCTTGTTGTTTTTGTGCAGACGGACATACCTTCCACGGGTGCTTGTGCTACCTGTTCCCAGTGGACTAGAAGACCTTGGGCAAGGTTAATCTTTAATATTCTCCCCAACTGCTTTTGATGGATAAGACTCTGGACTGGCATTGTATTAATCTTTAAAAATGTGTGAGTTGGATTGAGCTTTCGAAACTAATTTGCTTTCACTACTCGGATTTGAAGAACTTGGTTTGTAATAACTTTATTTCCGCACTCTGATGTTATCGAACTATTTGTGAAATGTTGTAACATGCGAACGGTGACGCTAAACTTGTACGATCTTTGTTGATGATGTTTGGTTTGAAATCCTTCGAGATTTCGGACTACCGGGTTTATAACGGCTTAAGTGTGACAATTGCTTGTTTAGCGAAAGTGATTTTTCACTTATGCTTTTATAAATTGGTCGGTTCTTACATTACGGTGGTATCGAGCAAAGTTTAGCGATTCTTGTTCACATGTGTATTTAAACAAAAAGTTTTGGTTTCAAAACTGAATTTTTAACTTATAGATCTATAAGTCTTTGGAGAAAACTTTATTCGCAAATTAAGAGTGTGCCGGTGGTCATATCCTTTATGCCCAGTTAAGGACTCTAGGTGGCTATTTAAGTACTAACTTGTGGGCTTGCATCATATTTTACTTTTACTGTTGCCCATGCAGCAAGGTAATTGTATAAGTGCCATTTGCTTGAATGGTAATGTATGGTTCAAAATGCCTCTACGCCTCGGTAAGTGGGAGTTGTGAGAGCATGGTTATCCAACCGGCAATCTAGGGGAGTGCTAGTGTGATACCGGAAGTATTTACATGTCAAAACCATGTACTTACCAAGGTGTTTAATTATGGGCTGTGCCGTCTGTTGAGACGATGCCGTCATGAGGACGAGGATCGGGTAGTTGTACTACATGTGCGTGTATTTGGGAATGCACGTATGTGTGAGTATTTAATTTTTACATTCCTGCAATGCATTATATTCATACTGTTGGGATGGGCTGAAGTGGATTTTCTGCAGGTACATAACAGCGCTTCGTGTAGAACGCCTAGTTATACGCTATGAGAGAACGTGTATGCCACCGTATATCCGCTAGAATTTATTTTGCTAAGTTTGTGATAACGTAAGATTCGTGCATACATCATGTTTGTTCATCTCATGTCATTGCATTTACCTTCCCTTGTAAATTGGTTACTTCCGTTAATTAGAAATTAGATAATTAATTACTTGACTCACTCGGAATAAATTTCTAAACAGATGGCCCGTACCAAGCGCATCGCTCGCAAGTCCACTTGGGAGGCCGTGTACCGCGTGGGACAGCTCGCACCTCGCACCACTATCCGGGAGTCTCACTTCCTGGAGGAGTTTGGGATGCCCACGCTTCTTTGGCGTGTGTTGGCCCACGTGGGGTATACGGAGGAGCAGCGACCCGTGTACTCCTGGGTGACCGAGGAGCCGAGCATTGAGGACAACATGGTTGTTGTGGAGGTTACCGTCCCACCACTCCACGAGGACTCGGAGTGGGAGGGGTGGCGCCTGCGTGCCTACGGAGTCACACCGGAGGAGGGGGCTAGCAGAGCCGCCTTCTTCGTTTTGCGCACCATCATGGAGCGTTTCCCGCTGAGCTTGGCTCAGGTCTTGGCGGGAGTGTTTCCTCGTGGTGACCCTGCTGACACGTTCTGGGATCAGTCCCCCAGCATGGCACGCTGGCCAGGGATTCATGAGATTGAGGGCAATGACAACACGGCGATGAGTGCCATGTTTGCTATGATGCAGACTTTGGGTGCTACTCAGTCCTGCATGTACAAGATGAATGACTGGAACAAGGCCCTATGGAAGAAGGAGCAGAAAAGGAAAAAGAGGCACTCGGACCGTGTTAGAGACCTGAGGCACCAGATAGAGCTTGTCACAGCTACCAGAGACGACGCTGAGGCCCGTGAGAGGGAGGCCAACAGGGAGATCGCTACCTTGCGCGCACGTGTTGCATGCTACGAACAGTATGAGAGGAACAGCGACAGGATGATGGCACAGCTGGTGACAGAGAGGAATGAAGCCGGAACGACGCCCACCAGCTGGGGCACTGGCTCTTTGACCGTGAGCAGTACATTGACCAGTTGCACGAGGACTACCACGTGCTGTACAACCAGGTTCATCCTCACCATGAGCCTGGAGCTGCTGAGTTAGAGCCTGGAGTCATCGACGCTGACGGAGGCGAGGAGGACGCTGACCTTCCACCTACACCCGAGCCTGCACCTGACGACGACGTTGTTCTTGCCGCTGAGTCTGACGTTGGTAGCGAGCACGAGTAGACTAGTAGTCTTATCGCTAGTCGTAGTTGCACTTTTGTTCTTTTGTTGTTGGCATGTAACCTTGGTGAGATGTGACTCGTGTATGTTGGATCTTCATGTGTTGTGGTGCTATCCGAACGCCTAAAGTCTAGTGTATGTATGCTGGCAATTTTGGATGTTGTATGCCTTGGATGATGCTATTTCAGTAATCTAATTAGTGATGTTATGAATTGTGAAAATGAATCGTTATGCCTGTGTGTTGTTGAATGAATTTATTTCTTCCAATAATTCATTGGCATGATTATTACATTCGCTTACAATGTTGTAACATCACCTAATAATTACTTGTTGCCGGAATATGCAGATGGTTGGGACCCGCCGCACTGCCAGTGGCAATATGGTGGATGAAGGCACCGCAGGTGGCAATGGAGGCAACGGAGGGAATGGTAGTGGTGGAGGAAACGGAGGAAACGGGGGTAATGGAGCAAACCCCAGGACGGACCTACCACCACCACCTCCACCACCATTGACCGCTGATCAACTTTTTCAACAGTTCCTCGGCAGTCAGCGCAACATGGAAGCTACGTTGCGCGATATCGCGGCCAACACTAGCCGTGGAGGCCATCGCGATCATCATGTCAACCAGTATAGCACTTTCAAAGACTTCCTCGATACTGACCCACCCAAGTTCCTGCAAGCCAAGGAACCACTTGAGGCTCTTGAGTGGATCAACACAATGGAAGACAAGTTTCGCTTGCTCCGCATGACCGAGTCATTGAAGGTTGAGTATGGGGGCACATCATTTGCAGGGGTCCATTTGGAATTTGGTGGTCCCATCAACGTACCACCTTTTTCGCCGAATGCTCCCATCACCTGGGCATAGTTCACTCAGATGTTTCACAGCACCTACGTACCTTCTGGGTTGATGGCTATGAAAGTGTCAGAGTTTATGAAGCTTACCCAAGGCAACAAGAGCATGAATGAGTATCTACAGGAGTTTAACAATCTGTCTCGCTATGCTCCATCATATGTGGACACGGAGGAGTAAGAAGATAGCTAGCTTCAAGAGGGGTCTTAATACCAAGATGGCCAAAACTATGGGCATCGGTTCGAGGGCTACCTTCAATGAGTTCATCGGTGACCGCTTGACTCGGGGAGAATAACAACAACTTTTGCATCTTTGCTTCCAAGAACCGCAAGAGAAACTTTGAGGGGGGTCTTCTCAGTTCAGGCCTCCAATGGCTAACCGTCCGCAGTACCGCCCTCCTGCTCAGAATTCAAGGTTCCGTGCACCCGCTCCAAGGAGGAATCCTACAGCTCCACCACCTCCGAAGAACCAGAGGGGTTACCGCCCACCGCACCTCAAGCTCAAGCCAAGGCGGGTGGTTCCACGGCATTTGCTCCCCCGTGTGAGAGGCCCGTGCTTCAATCGCAATCAGATGGGCCATTTCGCCAAGAAACTTGTCCCTACCCGAAGAAGCAGACGACCTATCCTGCACGTGCACACCACACCACCGTGGATGAGATTCCCGAAGGAGAACCAGTTACTGCGGGTGCGTTTCTTGTCAACAATCATCCTGCGCAGCTTGTTTTATTTGATTACGGATCATCGCATTCTTTTATGAGTCAAGCATATGCACGGTCACATGAGTTAGAACTTAAGCAATTAGATTATGGGTGCTGCATCGGCTCACCTGGTGCTGATGTCTTATCTAATCAGATGCTTGAGCAAGCAATCTTTGAAATTGGAGATAATTCATATAGAGTTAATTTGGTAGTACTGCCTGGTTTAACTATGGATGTGATCTTGGGGATGAATTGGATGAAAGATAAGCAAGTTGTGATTGATACTGGGAATAGAACAATTACCCTCAAGGACCCTAAGGGTGATGGCACTTTCCAAGTGTTATTGTCTCGAGTTGCAGATATGACCAAGTTGACATATGCTATCCGAGCTTCTTATCTTGCTGAGATTCCAGTGGTTTGTGAGTTTTCTGATGTTTTTCCTGAAGATTTGCCTGGGTTACCGCCTGACAGAGATATTGAGTTTACAATTGATCTAGTACCTGGTACAGCTCCAATATGCAAGAGACCTTATCGTATGCCTCCCAATGAGCTAGCAGAATTGAAGAAATAGTTGTATGAGCTGAATAAGTTGGGTTTTATTAGGCCGAGTACTTCTGAATGGGGTTGTCCAGCTTTGTTTGTGAAGAAGAAAGATCACTCTTTGAGGCTATTGTTGGAATTTTTAAACGCAAACAGAGAAATCCGCAAGCGCACGGATACCGATGTAGCTTTCACCCGGGAGTATTCCAGAGTATCGATTTTTCACGAGGAACGCGAAGTGTACTAATTATGATTCAAGATCGTCCAAGGGTAAATATAAAAGTATTTTTAGTGGGTAGAGAGGATGTTTCTAAGGCTTCTCTAGTTGATCTATAAATCGAATTGACTTTAAAGTCTACTTATTTTGGGACATCAGAACACTAGCCACAGATAGATGAGAAAGGGACTAGGAAGCTCTGACTACGGTCCTACAAACACCAATCCAAACGTGGTGGAATACGTCGGCCGTCAGGGCTATCACCACCTGGGGCTACCACAACTATACGTAGAACTGGGTGTAATTCTAGGTAATATATAGACTAAGCACCACGCCTAACCTATTAATTACTACTCTAGCGTTGCAAAGACTAGAGCACTTGATGCAAGCGAGAAACTAATAAATGAACTTAAAGTACTAAGATTAAGTAAATAAAGAACTTAGAATAGTAATTAAGGCACCTGGAGATTGCTGAATGACGAACCAGATACTGCAAAAGTACAATGTCGAGGAAGATCCGACAGATCCGGCTCCTCCTCTGCTCTCTCCTCTTCTCTCTCCCTCTTCTAATTACAACTAGATGAACTAGAACTAGAACTAGAAGAACTAGAACTAGATAAACTAGAGGGACACTACAAACCCTAATTTGTGTAGAGAATATGAAGCACCGGGGTGTAGAATGCCCGTAGGAGGGGACCTTGGGCGTCCTTATATAGGCCGAGGTGGAGTAGGGGGCAAGGAACCGCCACGTCATCGATCCGCGTCTCATGTTATGTGCACCGTCGGATCAAACCGACCTTAGATCGACGTAGGGATGCTTTACTTCAGTGCCAAGGAAGCGTGGGAGGAAGACTCCAGAAGGCGGCGGCCAGATGCCCTAGGGGGCACCGGCCGGTGCGGGGGGGGCCGGCCGGCCCCACCTGGTCTCCCCTATGGGTCCCGGCCGCCGGGTGTCTTCTAGATGTTTCCCCGAGCCCGATGACGATGTTTGCCGACGCGGATAAGTTTCGTGATAATTATGCACTCTAATCCCTCTTTTATGCTTTTCTCGGAATAATCCCTAGAAAATACGGAACATGCAAAACTCGTGGAAATTGTCAGTTAAAACCCTAGACTAGTGTGTATTCATGTATCCTTTTGTGTCAAAGTTTTAATAAAAATTGACGTTATCCACCGTCAACAAGTTCCCCACACTTGCTCTTTGCTCGTCCTCGAGTAAAGGTTAAAGATAAAAGTAATCATGATCATAACATCCAGAGAGATATAGCTAACATAAAAGTTATTCCAAAACATTACTCACACAAATGGGATATGTGGCTTTGGCTAACATATGTCCTTGGGCGGTTGAAAAGTGGAACAGTTCTCGAAGCGAAGTCATCTTCCCAAATTCACATCTCAGCAACTTGGAGTTTTTAAAGTTTTCACAAAAGAAAGGCATAGATCACATACACTCCTCAAATGGTGCTCTCAATCACTCAGTGTGTATTATGAAGTTGCCTTCTCTTCCTACAACTAAAGTTTATGTGGAGCTTAGGTAGGGATAAATGTGGTGGCATACTTGTGTTGCATTTATTGTAAAATCATAACCCGAATCCGAGGAGCGAAATGTCATACTCTTAGATCAAGATGTGCATGTGTGTGGATATTTAGTGGATATATGGTGGAATTAGAGAAACCTAATTCTACTATACTCCTTGAATATATCTCTCTTTTGAATTTAGAAACTTGGCCAGAGAACATGAGCTACCTTATTTATTATTTTTTCTCTTCTTTTTTTTAACTCCCTCTATTTTTTTCTTTTCTTTATAATAACTTTTGCATAGCTCATGACTTTTTTTGGCAACAAAGACTTTTGATAGATAGCAACAAGAATTGGAGCATTTATTTGGTGGATGGAAAACCTATCAGGGATATTTTTAGTGTTCACTCCCATTGTAGGAGAGAAATATTTTGGGTGGATCTAAATGGAAGGCATGTTTTGCGCCTACTCCCAGTGTAAGAGCAGTGCTATATATGTGGGTGCAAGTGAATCTTGATCTTGGGAATATGATAAATCTCTCAAAGGATCACAAAGTTTTACCAAACTCAACACAACAGCAAGTAGCGTATCTAGAAAGCTTCTATCCTACATATATGGCTCTGGTAGGAATTTATCACCACTGAGGAGTATGTGACACTATAGTTTTATAATATTTTATCAAAATGAAATCTCCAAATGCCTTGAATAGAACCGGTAGGATTTCTAAGCCAGAACTATATCACACTCCACAACAACTTAGTCAATATGATTGTCCTATAAGAGTATTTTTCCCACAAGCATAAGTATATGTATATGGAACAATCTTCATGCAAGCTTTTTTCTCATGAATGTCATAAACATGTCACTTTTTAAATTTTAATTCTAAGTGTGGTTCTTGGTTCTTTTTAATTTGTAGGGTAATGCAAGTGCGTAACAAGTGTAAAACTCAGTAAGCATATGAGTGAGGCAAGAAAGATCAAACCGAGTTTCAATAGTTGTATGCAGACTCCTCCATCGGTTTATGATGTGCTTCAGTATATTTTTTTTTTCACAATGGGGTTGGCACCTCCCCACACTTCTTCAAAACTGTACTGGCTTTTCATTCATAGAAAGAAATGGTGAAAATAAAAGGGACTCTTCTAGTGTAAGACACCAGAGAGTCTAAATTCTAATCTTAGTATTTCACCAATTTTTATTATGAGGTATGAATTTAGTGAATGATTTCTAAGAACTCAATCACATCAAGTTCTTCAACCATGTTGATTTGTGGCTCAAGATAAACTTTTAAGCGTTGGCCATTTACCTTAAATGTGTTACCTGTATCATCTTGAATGGTTATGGCTCCATGAGTTGAAGTGTCGATGACCTTATAAGGTCCATCCCACTTGCTTCGTAATTTGCCATGTCCAAAGAGCTTAACTCTTGAGTTGAAAAGTAGAACCTTGTCTCTAGGATTAAACTCCTTATGCTTGATTCTCTTATCGTGCCATCTTTTTGTTCTTTCTTTGTAGATCTTAGAGTTGTGATAAGCCTTTTCTCTCCATTCTTCTAACTCAGATAGTTGCATCTGACGATTCTTGCCAGCTAGGTGGAGATCCATGTTCCACTTCTTAATTGCCCAATGGGCCCTAAATTCTAACTCAACAGGCAAATGGCACGTCTTCCCATATACAAGTTGATAAGGTGACATGCCAATGGGTGTCTTGTATGCAGTTCGGTAAGCCCAAAGTGCATCAGGGAGTTTATCTTTCCATCCCTTACCCATTTCATCTACGGTCTTTTGCAAAATATTTTTAATTTGCTTGTTAGATGTTTCTGCTTGACCGCTAGTTTGAGGATGGTATGGTGTTGCAATGTTGTGACGCACTCCATGATCCGCTAGGTACTTCCGAAAGACTTTGTCTATGAAGTGTGATCCTCCATCACTTATAACCATCCGGGGTGCACCAAAGCGAGGAAATATGACTTCATGGAACATTCTCTTAGCATGATTAGAATCGGCATTTCGACATGGTAGGGCTTCTACCCATTTGGATACATAGTCTACGGCCACTAAGATGTACTCACAATTTTTGGATTTAGGGAATGGCCCCATGAAATCAATTCCCCAAACATCAAAGAGTTCAACATGGAGATTGTTTGTGAGTGGCATGGCATCTCGTGAGTTGATGTTCCCATGTTTTTGGCACCTGTGGCATCTTCTAACAAATTCCTTTGTATCTTGATACATCATTGGCCAGAAAAAGCCACTTTGCCAAATCTTGGCATGTGTCCGAAATGCCCCATAATGCCCTCCATATGGCGAGGCATGGCATCTTTCCATAATTTGGATAGCCTCGGCTATATAGGGACACATCTTCTTAGCAATCCATCGAGCAAACTCGATATAGATAGGGATCATCCCATAGGTGAAGACGGCTTTCATGGATCAATTTTCTTTTGTCCACACCATCTGGGACATACCCTGCTACCATAAAGTTCACGATATTTACATACCATGGGTCGGAATTTGTTATCGCGAGCAGGGTTTCATCCCTTAGGTAATCATTAATGGGTAACTCATGTGGTTTCTTGTATTGAAGCCTAGACAAGTGGTCGGCTACTGAATTTTCTACTCCTTTCTTATCTCGTATTTCTATGTCAAACTCTTGAAGTAGAAGAATCCATCGAATTAGCCGAGGTTTAGCATCTTTCTTAGTAAGGAGGTACTTAAGAGTAGCATGATCCGTATAAACAATTACCTTAGCCCCCACTAAGTAAGATCTAAACTTGTCTATAGCAAAGACAACAGCCAACAGTTCTTTTTCAGTGGTAGCGTAGTTAAGCTGAGGTCCAGACAAGGTTTTGCTAGCATAGGATATGGCATAGTGCTTTTTATCTTTGGTTTGGCCTAAAACGGCTCCAACCGCAAAATCGCTAGCATCACACATGATCTCAAAAGGAAGCTTCCAATCAGGTGGTTGGATAATTAGAGCTGAGATGAGTGCTTTTTTAAGAATTTGAAAAGCTGCATGGCACTCATCATTAAAGACAAAAGGTGCATCTTTAGCAAGGAGACTAGTCGGGGGTCTAGCTATTTGAGAAAAATCTTTGATGAAGCGCCTATAGAACCGCATGTCCAAGAAAAACTGCGGATGCCTTTCACATTTGTGGGAGGTGGAAGTTGTTCAATAACTTCAATCTTGGCTCTATCCACCTCTATCCCACGTTCGGACACCTTGTGTCCTAGCACTATTCCTTCTCGGACCATAAAATGGCATTTCTCCCAGTTTAGGATTAAGTGCTTTTCTTCACACCGTTGTAAGACTTTGTCCAAATTCTCTAAACAATCATCAAGAAGGTTTTGCCATAGACGGTAAAATCATCCATAAATACCTCCATGATTTTCTCGATCATATCGGAGAAAATAGACATCATGCACCGTTGGAAAGAAGCCGAGCGTTGCACAATCCGAAGCGACATTCGTCGGTATGCGTAAGTTCCATAGGGGCATGTGAAAGTAGTCTTACTTTGGTCATCGGGGTGGATTGGAATTTGATGATATCCGGAATACCCGTCAAGAAAACAAAAGAAAGAGTGATTTGCTAGCCGTTCCAACATTTCATCAATGAAGGGTAACGGGAAGTGATCTTTCTTTGTAGCCTTGTTGAGTTTTCGGTAGTCAATGCACATACGCCACCCGGTGACAGTTATTGAGGATGAGTTCATTCTTCTCATTCCTAACAACCGTCATTCCTCCTTTCTTTGGTACAACTTGTACCGGACTAACCCACTCACTATGAGGAACGGGATAAATAACCCCAGCGTGTAAAAGCTTAAGGACCTCCTTTTTAACAACTTCTCGCATGGCATGGTTGAGCCTTCTCTGTGGCTCCCTTGAAGGTGTGCAATTAGGATCAATAGGGATACGATGAGTGCAGAGAACGGGGCTAATGCCTATGAGGTCTTCGAGTGAGTAGCCAATAGCTGGTTTATGTCTTTCTAATACAAAGTGACAAGTTTATGGGTTTCTTCATGGGAAAGCTTGTCATCGATGATGATCTTTGGGGTTTCTCGATTATTGTTGAGAAAGACATACTTTTAGCCGGGAGGGAGAGGTTTTAACTCGATTGAAGGAGCAGGTGGTTGCTCACTTTTGTCTAGCTCAATGGGCTCTACCAACTCTTCCTCTTCTTGAACAAAGTGTTCGTCATCAAAGATTGGTTGGGCCATGTCTTCTAGAGATGCCATTAAAACCTCTTCAATAGTCTTGCTCGTGTTCGGGTTCCACTATTGTGTTGATAGAAAGGGCAAGAGGAATATTTATAGTGGAATTCCCAACCTTAAAGTCCAAATGACCTTGTAAAGGTTTCTCCTGTAGAAGCCTCATGATTGGTCTGCCAATCAAGAGAGATATCTCCGAGGTGTCATAAATATGAAAATCTAGGCATATCTCGAAGTTGTTAATTCTGACAGGAATAACCCTTAGTACCTCATTGCTCTTAAGAATAGCTCCCGAAGGGCTTTGTAAAAAGCTTTTGTGATGGGGTTAAGGATGTGTTGGGATAAAGACTATCGGCTAGTGTCTTTGAAATGAGGTTTATCCCGACGGATGGACTATAGTGTATTGTCATAGCGGACCCCCTAATTTGGCACAAAAGAATGGTTGGGGGATCGGTGATTCGAGCTACCTCGGGGAGATAACTCGCTTCCGTAAGCCATTCATAACTCATGATTGATGAGAGGCTTTTAATTTGTTTACGTGATAAAGAGCCTTCATGTGGATCAGAGGGTGTAGTGTGTGCCAGAGGTCTTGGTTGGATAGGCAAAATCAAGGTATTTCCATAATCTTCAAAGATATCTTCCTCGAATTCAAAGGAAAACTCTAAAGGAGAATCATCATCCTCTAGTTGGGTTTGTGTTCCCTTTTCAGGAGGTTTTTCAACAACCAATTCATGAGATGAATCAAGTGGAGTTTCTAATTCGGTTCTTTGGTGTTTCCTCTTTTGGCTCGGGGCTTGTCTCAACTTGTTCTTGAGGGGAATTCATCATAGACGCCCGGTGTATGGGGTGTTTTCTAGAATTTTGTCAAGGATTGCTTTCCCCTCACTAACAGTTTTATGTGAAAAGGACCCTCCCGAAGAAGTATCAAGAAAAAGGGCAGCTTCTTTGCTAAGGCCATAGTGAAAGTGTTGTAACAGGACATGTTCAGGCATAGATAAATCTGGGCCAGATGCAATTAAATTTGAAAATCTTGCCCAAGCTGCTCCTAAGGTTTCCTTCTCTTTTTTGTTGGAAAGTGAGAACTTTAAGGCGAAGAGGGATAATCTGGGAAATAGGAAAGAAAGCGAGACAAAATTTATCTCGAAGTTCCTTCCAATCTCCCTCTACACTCCCTAACGGTATGAGCATACCATTGTTTCGCCCCCTCTCGAAAAGAGAGAACGAAAATAACTTCTATTTTAAGGTCTCATGATTCATGCCAGAAATATTCAGACAAGAACACAGTTGCTCAAATTCTCGGAGATGAATGTATGGATTTTCGTCTTCTTTTCCAGAGAAGGTTTTTTTCCCGAACCATGGCTATGAAAGCAGGGCGAATTTGAAAGCCATCCGTAAGTATAGGATGATGATGATGGCGGAGGCTCTAACAATTCACCCTTTGGAGCGAAAAAATTGGTAGATAGCTGTGGAATCCATGTGGAGGTAAAGATGAAGATAAAAGTGAAAAAGAAAAAAAAGGATAAACGGACGAACTTGGTTCGAAACTAGTACAACTACGGTTCCCACAGCGGCGCCGGAAAAGCTTGTTGGAATTTTTAAACGCAAATAGAGAAATCCGCAAGCGCACGGATACCGATGTAGCTTTCACCCGGGAGTATTCCAGAGTATCGATTTTCCACGAGGAACGCGAAGTGTACTAATTATGATTCAAGATCGTCCAAGGGTAAAGATAAAAGTATTTTTTAGTGGGTAGAGAGGATGTTTCTAAGGTTTCTCTAGTTGATCTATAAATCGAATTGACTTTAAAGTCTACTTATTTTGAGACATCGAGAACACTAGCCACGCATGGATGAGAAAGGGACTAGGAAGCTCGACTACGGTCCTACAAACACCAATCCAAACGTGGTGGAATACGCCGGCCGTCGTGGTCGTCACCACACAGGGCTACCACAACTAACGTAGAACCGGGTGTAATTCTAGGTAATATGTAGACTAAGCACCGCGCCTAACCTATTAATTACTACTCTAGCGTTGCAAAGACTAGAGCACTTGATGCAAGCGAGAAATTAATAAATGAACTTAAAGTACTAAGATTAAGTAAATAAAGAACTTAGAATAGTAATTAAAGCACACGGAGATTCTTTGAATGACGAACCGCATATCTTTGCAAAAGTATAATGTCGAGGAAGATCCGACAGATCCGGCTCCTCCTCCGCTCTCTCCTCTTCTCTCTCCCTCTTCTAATTACAACTAGATGAACTAGAACTAGAACTAGAAGAACTAGAACTAGATAAACTAGAGGGACACTACAAACCCTAATTTTCGTAGAGAATATGAAGCACCGGGGTGTAGAATGCCCGTAGGAGGGGGACCTTGGGCGTCCTTATATAGGCCGAGGTGGAGTAGGGGGCGAGGAACCGCCACGTCATCGATCCGCGTCTCATGTTATGTGCACCGTCGGATCAAACCGACCTTAGATCGGCGTAGGGATGCTTTACTTTAGTGCCAAGGAAGCGTGGGAGGAAGACTCGAAGGCGGCGGCTAGATGCCCTAGGGGGGCCGGCCGGCGCCAGGGGGGCCGGCCCCACCTGGTCCCCCCAATGGGTCCCGCCCGCCGGGTGCCTTCTAGATGTTTCCCCGAGCGATGGCGATGTTTGCCGACGCGGATAAGTTTTCGTGATAATTATGCACTCTAATCCATCTTTTATGCTTTTTACGGAATAATCCATAGAAAATACGGAACATACAAAACTCGTGGAAATTGTCGGTTAAAACCCTAGACTAGTGTGTATTCATGTATCCTTTTGTGTCTAAAGTTTTAATAAAAATTGGCGTTATCCACCGTCAACAGCTATGTGTTGACTATCGGCCGCTCAATGCCGTAACAGTCAAGAACAAGTATCCGCTGCCAAGAATTGATATTCTATTTGATCAGTTGTCTAAAGCAAAAGTGTTTTCCAAGATTGATTTGAGGTCAGGGTATCATCGGATCAAGATTCGTCCGTCGGATGTGCATAAGGCGCTTTCGTCACTAGATACGGGTTGTACGAGTATCTTGTTATGTCTTTTGGCCTAACAAATGCTCCCGCATACTTTATGTATCTTATGAATTCAGTCTTTATGCGAATTGGATAAATTTGTGATTGTATTCTTGGATGATATTACGGTTTACTCTGCAAATGAAGAAGAACATGCCCAAACATTTGAGAGTTGTGCTCACCGGACTTAGAGAGCATAAAAGTTGTATGCCAAGTTTAAAAAGTGCGAGTTTTGGCTGAAGAAAGTTGCTTTCCTTGGTCACATCATATCCGAGAATGGTATTTCAGTTAACCCAGACAAGGTACAGGAGGTCATGAACTGGCAGGCACCAACGTTAGTTCACGAGATTCGGAGTTTTCTTGGAATGGCAGGGTATTATCTCCGTTTCATTCCAGATTTCTCTAAGATAGCCAAGCCGATGACGAGTCTACTACAAAAAGATTACAAGTTTGTCTGGACAGAGGAGTGTGAAGCAGCTTTTCGTACCTTGCGAGAGTTGCTAACCACTGCTCCTATCTTGGCACAGCCGGACATCGAGAAGCCGTTTGATGTGTACTGCGATGCATCGAAGACCGGTTTGTGTTGTGTGTTAATGCAAGATGGCAGAGTGATTGCTTATGCTTCACGTCAGTTGAGAAAGCATGAAGTCAACTATCCCACGCATGATTTGGAGTTAGCTGCAGTTGTGCATGTATTAAAGATATGGAGACATTATCTATTGGGAAATGTTTACCGTATCTACACTGATCACAAGAGTCTCAAGTACATCTTTACTCAACCTGAGCTCAACATGAGGCAGCGAAGATGGTTAGAGTTGATCAAGGACTACGACTTGCAAGTGCACTATCATCCTGGCAAAGCAAACGTAGTTGCAGACGCTTTGAGTCACAAGTCACATCACCATGCCGTAAAGCCGTTGTTTGGAGAGAAGTTCAATCTGATGCATCCGGCAGTCCTGCATGATATCCAAGTTCGGTGTTGACCAACAGATTATTGAAGGCCAAAAGACCGATCCTGGCATCTATCACCTCAAAGAAAAGATGAAGAAGGAATCAATTCCGCATTTCAGACTCGATGATAATGGTGTACTTTGGTTCGACGACCGTCTTGTCGTACCGAAGGACCGTGAACTTAAGAACAAAATGATGGATGAAGCTCACCTTTCTAAGCTATCCATTCACCCTGGAAGCAACAAGATGTATCACGACACGAGACCTCGATCTTTGGTGGACCAAGATGAAGAAAGAGATAGCAGCTTATGTGGCTCGATGCGATACCCTTTGTTGTGTCAAGGCCATTCACATGAAGCCGGCGGGTTTATTGAATCCTCTACCGGTTCCTCGCATGGAAATGGGATGATATTAGTATGGATTTCATCACGGGTTTGCCAACTTCACGTAAAGGAAATGATTGATGCGGGTGATCATCGATCGGTTAACCAAGTCGACTCACTTCTTACTGTCAAGACTACCTTTAGACCACCTCACTATGCTCGACCTCTACATCTCTCGAGATTGTCCGTTTGCATGGGGTACCCAAGACCATAGTATCGATCGAGGACCACAGTTCACTGCTCACTTTTGGAATCGTTTGCATGAAGGTATGGGAACTAAGTTACTACACAGATCGCTTATCATCCTCAGACTTCAGGTCAGACTGAAAGACTTAATCAAGTTCTTGAAGACATGTTGAGAGCATGTGTGCTATCTGCAAAAGGATCGTCGGAATCTTGGCTACCTTTGGCCGAGTTCTCCTACAATAACAGTTATCAAGAAAGTATCAAGATGGCACCTTTTGAAGCTTTGTATGGCAGAAAATGTAGAACTCCATTGAATTGGGTCGAAGCGGGAGAAATGAGATACTACGGTATTGACTTTGTTCCCGAAGCTGAAGAGAAGGTTCAAACCATCCAAGAGCATATGAAAGCTGCACAGTCCCAACAAAAGAGTTATGCTGACAATAGAAGAAGACCTTTGATGTTTGAAGTAGGTGACTATATTTACCTAAGAGTTTCACCGATAAAGGGTACACAAAGGTTTGGAGCCAAGAGGAAGCTTGCCCCAAGATATGTGGGTCCATACAAGATTCTCGAGAGAAGAGGTGAAGTTGCTTACAAATTGCGTTACGAGTCGATGAGTGCTATCTTTCCGATCTTTCACGTCTCTTAGTTGAAGAAGTGTTTGAGTGTGTGTCGAAGAAAGAGTTGACGAGCAAGAGCCGAGGCTAGCATCCGACTTGGTCTATAAAGAAGAGCCTGTGAGAATTGTGGATAGCAAGGAAAGAGTCACTCGTAATCGTTTGGTGCGTACTTACAAGGTCGTGTGGAGCTACCATGATGATAGAGATGCATCATGGGAAACAGAGGATTACCCGAAAGAAGTTTATCCCGAATTCCATAAAACCGGTTAGTAAACCCAAATCTCGGGGACGAGATTTCTTTAAGGGGGTAGGGTCAGTAACACCTTAAGTGTTAAGCATGCATTAGGCACCAAATTAATTAACTTGATCATCATTAAGCATGGCATAAGCATCATCAAGCATAAACCCTAGTTTGCATTGTCATTTTATGTGCTTTGCATTTTTATTATGCTTGTTTCCTTGATTGACTAATTTAGTTAATTAATTGCCTTGCAAATGACTTTGTCAAGTTTGGATCCACTTGTCCAGCAATTTTAAAATGATTTAACAAATTTTATTGCAAAAGATTTGGTGTATTTTGGAGCAAAAGAAATTAATTGGAAAATTTCCTTTTCAAGCCTAAATTCAAAATGAATTTGTAGTTCAAAATTTATTTGGAATTTTGACTGAGCCTTAAATGAAAGTTGTTCAGTTTTTAATTCTCCACAACTTTTATTTTTTTGGCTCACCTCTTGAAAATGCTTCTAAATTTGTCAAACAGTTGCATTTTTGGTTCAACTTAAATTTCAAAAAAAAAAAAATGAAATGCTGGCCGCAAGCGGGCAGGCCGCTTTGCCCGCTGCCCACGCCCGCCCGCGCCGCCCAAGGCCAAGGCCGTGGCGTCGTGGCCGGCGATGCCTGGCCGGTGGGACCCACGCCGGCCACTACCCCGGCGCTCCCCGATTTGGAAACGCGCCCGCTCCATTTCGCCTCGCCTCGCTCGCTCTCTTCTCGCTTCGCCAAGGCTGGGCACAAGAAGACCGCGGCAGCTCCCGCCCGCGCCATTGCCGTGGTGAGCTCGCGCCGCCGCTGCTCCTTCCTCTCGCCACCGTGGCGCGCTCACCCCTCCGAGACGCGCACCCACTCGCACGGCCCGCTCCACCTCGCGACACCGCTTGGCACCGCCGCCGCCACCGGGTAAGCCGCGCGAGCAGCGCCGCCGCCGTTGCGCCATGGCGGAGCTTTCGGCTGAGATCGGCGTCCGCTGCGCACACTTTGCTCCCTCCTTTCTCTTTCTTCAAGGCGCAAAGCCGCCACGCCCGACCGACCACCCGCACTCAATCGGGGAAATGCGCACCTATCCACCGCCGCACCATGAGCTCGCCGGAGTTCCTCCGCCGCCGTGTCGCCATGCACGCTGGTCGAGCACTCAAACCTCCAATCCGCCACCCCCTAACCCTAGGAGCTAGCTTCACCTTGCACTCGCACACGTGGTGCGCCTCACCGAGCCAACCGCGCCGAGACGGGCCACCGCCAAGAGCGAGCCGCCGTGCCGCCATCACCGCCGCCGTTGTAGCTAGGGTTCACCGCAGCCGGGCCGAGCACGCCACCGTGTGCGCCTCGTTGCGAGGAGCACGCCGGTGCCACCGGTTGCGCCGGTGAGCTTCGTCGCCGGCGATGAAGCAGCGCCGCCGAGCACCGGCTCCCGCCTCGGCTCGGCAGTGCGGCCATGGACCCACGGGCCCCGCCGTCTATGGCTCTGGTCCACTGGACCGAGTCCATGGACCGGCTAGGGTTCGGTTTTTCTTTAAAAGAATTTTTTAAAATGTGTTTAAATGTTTGTAAATTCATAACCGGTGCAAATGGAGTCCAAATTTGATGAAACTTGTTTTGCTAGGTTTCTCATGAATAGATCTATCTAGAAAAAATATGATATGTCATTTTTGTGGTACTTTTCTGTATAGATTTATTTAATTGCTATAAATGCTGAAAACTGAGTAAATGCATAGTAATTTGTAGATTGATCTGAAAAATGTGATTCTTGTTTTGTTAGACTTGTTGTGTGATGTAGTTTCTGGGAAAATTATATGTCATGCAATTCCTGTGTAAAAATATGAAGATGTGATTTATTTGCATTTTAGGGCTGATTCTTAAATGATTTTTAGTAAATAAAGTATGAGGAATTATACCTTGATAATTTTCGGTGACTGCTCTTGTGCTAAGAAGTTCTAGTTAAAAATATGAAATCTGTTGTTTGACACTTTTCACAGTACAAAGTTGTTAAATGTGCAATTCTGTCCTGTTGCTTTATCTTTTTGTGTAGGCTGTTGCACTTGGTGAATTATGATGAAAATTTTATCATGGCTCTGTGTTAGCATATTGTAGCTCCTGTAATTTTTGTAGAATATTTTGGACTGTTTAGACAGAGGTCACAGTTCAAGCCCTTAAATTCACATGAAATGATAAGCTTTGATTTGATTGCTTTAGTAGATGCTATATTTGCTTTTGAGCACTTTTAGTTATGTTTTGTTTGCTGGTCCTGTTATGCAGCACCATAACTGAAGTGTGATGTTTAGGTAAGAGTAGTGTTACCTCTTTTTATTCATGTGTTGTGAGTATGTGTGTGTGCCTATACACACCTCTCTTCTTTATGCACTTCTCTAAGTGTTTAGAGAATAGATATGCACCTACTTAGTAAAGTAAAGTAGTGTATACTAGAGAGGAGATATGCACCTACTCTGTCAAATAACTTGTTAATCATCTTCATTCATAAGCATCGCACCTATGCATTCTTTATGTTTATACCGTGCATCGCATCATACAGGTTCGCAGGAGGACCCCCAACTTTCGAAGATCAAGGAGAGTCACCAGGGGGAGTTCCAACAGGAGGTCCCACCAGAAGAGGACGAGGAAGACCTGCCCGAAAGTGTCCGAATCACCGCAGGTGACTTCGAACAAGGCAAGCACCGGAGCATCTACTTACCTATGCTTTCTAACAGTCTAATTATGCTTTATGATTGTTGCATTAAGTATAGGAGTTGTGTGAAACCGTTGATGCATTATATCCTTGCTTTACCATTGAATTATCCTACCTTGATATACCCTGCTAGTCTAGGGCGAGTAAACTGCTTAGTTTGCTTAGACGTAGAAGTCGGGTGATTTCCTGTCATCCGCAAGTATAGGTGGTTACTTGATTGATGGAAAGGCTTATGTTGATATCATCTGGTTGATGGTTATGGTAGAGATAATTGGAGACCGGACGGAGTCTTGTGGGGTCGTTGGACCATAGTGATTCCGCCTCGTGTCGATTAAGGACCGCATCGTTGATGTACCGCAAGTCATGTTGAACGCATGCCTCACACTTAGCCGACCGGATAAGTCGTTCCGACCGCGAAGCCTAACACTATCCAGGCCGGCTCTCGATCCGTTCGCATCGTATTGGAGATGGATGGGGACCACGGGGGCGCCAAGAGTAAGTCTCGTGTCCGGCTAGGCCGGGCTAATGCAATCGGGCGGCCCCCGGTACGGTGGTGGTTCCGCCGAAACCACGTTTTTCTTCGTGGATATGTGCCATGGTGACACTGTAGCTCACTTGGCTCGTGAGCGTGGTTTGTGTGAGGAATACCCCCCGAGCTCAAGTAGTAATCGATTCGAATCGCCATCGTTCCCTCGGACGGTGAACACTTGACTTGAGCCGCACCATCGTAGTAATGATTATGGAATGTGGTTAATGATGATGATGGGTTAAGCTAATGTTTATGATTATGGTTACTACTTGCTTGCTTAATCATGACTAATATACTATAATGATGCATAGTATAGGTCCTCACCTAGCATAAATAGGAATGGTTAAGCTGAGCTATCACTTTAAATGTTACTACCGCTTTTTTATGCAAAAGAGTCAAGCTATCCCCTGATAAAGCCTGTCATACTCCTTGAGTCTTTTATTTTGAGTCGACGGGTAAGTCTAGCCGAGTACCTTCTCGCACTCGTGGTTTTTCCCGCTTGTTGTTTGTGTAGACGACATACCTTCCCACGGCACTTGTGCTACCCTGTCTTTTCCCAAAGTGGACTAGAAGACCTTGGGCAAGGTTAATCTTTAATATTCTCCCCAACCGCTTTTGATGGATAAGACTACGGGGGCAATCGTATTAATCTTTAAAAATGTGTGAGTTGGATTGAGCTTTCGAAACTACTTTGCTTTTGCTACTCGGATTTGAAGAACTTGGTTTGTAATAACTTTATTTCCGCACTCTGATGTTATCGAACTATTTGTGAAATATTGTAACATGCGAATGGTGACGCTAAACTTGTACGATCTTGGTTAATGATGTTTGGTTTGAAATCCTTCAAGATTTCCGGACTCACCGGGTTTATAACGGCTTGTGTGACAATTGCTTGTTTAGCGAGTGATTTTTCACTTATGCTTTTATAAATTGGTCGGTTTCATTACATCCATCCGGGCAAAGATCTCCATTCCACAGCAACTCGTCTCCTCCTCCCACAACTGCAGCTTCTCCATTTCAGTGAGCCATTTCTGAGATGGGAGAGCCCAGGTATATTCAACAATTTCTGAGATGTGTGCTTTAATGCTGTTATCTCCTGCAGAAACCTGCTTTCAGTGGTGTTTATTATGCAGGAACCTGCTCTTGATTCTTACTTGAGCTTGAGATTTCAGTTTGTTCACGGATGGCTGGGCCGCTGGGGTGTATGCTTGTGACATGTGGAGAGAAGTCGACCTATGAATTTTGTCTGGAATTGTCCTAGAGTAACTTGCCTATGTGCTAGTATCTAACTCGTTCGAATAAGTCGACCTATGCTTGTGACATGCTAGTAACTTGCCTATTTGTGAATAAGTCGACCTATGAATCATATGCACATGCCAGCAGCCTGTTGGTTGTGTTTGTGCATATTTTGGCATGTATTTCTAATTACATCTGTTAGTGATATGTTTCTGCTTGTAATATATGCATGTTCCTGTAAGATCTCATTGCTAATTGTATGGAGCAGCATAGCTTGAATGAATGGATATTAGATTAATTAATTCCATATAATCATGCTGAGAAAGTAGTTAGCTTTAGAAAGTTGGACAAAGAAATTAGGTTTAGAGTATTACTCCATCTAAATAGGTTGTTGTGTGACATTTTTTTGTCTTTTGAACCGAGAACTTTTCATTGTTTGGTTACCAAATACTGGTTCATTTTCTACTTCAGCTTTCACAGTCAGGCATTGCCCTCAAAACTCTACTGAAGCTCTTAGAAAAATATTACGCATGATTTATTACCCATGCAATATGTATAGTGTAGGAGCTACACATAAGGATGAAGAAGCATATATAATTTTCCATGTAATGTACCCAATAGTTAACTCATTTGTTCCCTGCTGTGATTTGTAGGCATAATCATAGTAAATTGGAACTTGTTGTTAGAGTGCGCTCATTTTTCAGCTTGCCAGACTGTGGACCAAAAACATGGTGGCAAGGTAGAACTTTGCCAACTAAGGTTGTTGAAACAAATAGTTTTGGGCTGCTGCACCTAGTTGATTTCATTGCTGAGCATTGCTTTTGGGGCTCTAAAACAAGACATTAGTTTGTGGCGTGACTTGGAGAATGATTCTCGTGGAAATTAAATCTGATGAAAATCTTTTAGAGTGGTTTCTAAGCAATGTAGAGAGTGGATTAGTTTGTATCAATGCTTAGATAAATGATTTTGAGGGGCCATTGCAATTTTCCCCAACAAAGAGGAGGTTGCACCCGAGTGTGAGGGCTGGTGTGCTCCTAATTGAGGAAGGCACCAGTGAGAGAGCCACAAACGAGAGAGCCACAAATGAGAGAGCCACAAATAAAACATCAACAAATGAGACAGCCACAGCCCCATCCAAAAAAAGACACTAGCCACCAAAAAAATAGAGCTGCCACCAAAGAAAGTGCTTCTGAGGCTGATGCAGATGTACTAAGTGATAGCAGCTATGACACTGATTTGGCTGCTTCATCTGACTCTGATGACTATGATGATGCTTGGAGTGACTCTGACACTGAGTTTGATCCTAATGGTGAAATTGTTGATGAGGGAGATGAGTATGATCCTCCCATATTTTCTTATGATGCTGATGATCCATGTATTGATGTAAATGTGATGTTCTCAGATGTGGATCAGTGCAAGTTAGCAGTCACACATCATGCTATCTTGCATGATCATGCTTTCCATACCGTGCAAAAAGACAAAACAAGATTTAGGGCCATATGCAAGAGAGCTAAACAAGGATGCAAATGGTCTTTTTTTGCATCTACAAGCAAGAAATACATTGGGTGAAAGGTAAATGACTTTAGGCTATTTGGTTCATTTTGCTGAAACTGTATCTATTCTGACTACTTGTTTGTTCTACTTTTTTTATGCAGGTTAAGACAAGCGGGCCAAAGCATACTTGTGGTTCATTCAACAAGTGTGGTCAGACAATGGCCTCTAATAAATGGGTGGCTGATAGAGTGGTCAAATGGTTGAAGGATGACCCTGAAATGGGACAGGCTTCGCTGAGGGACAAACTGAATAAGAAATATTCGGTGGATATTCCATATGACAGAGTTGCTAGAGGCAAGTTGAGAGCACTAGACATGATTTATGGCAAATGGGATGAAAGTTATGATTGGTTGCCTACGTATCAAGCTAAACTTCTGAGATCAATACCTGGAAGTGTTGTGGAGCTAGAGACTGAAGAGCACAATGGTAATGTGTGTTTTTTGAGGTTCTTTGTTGCTCCAAAACCATGCATAGATGGGTTCTTGCAAGGGTGTAGACCATATATTGCAATGGATGCTACACACTTGACAGGGAGGGGGAGAGGTCAGTTGACATCAGCTGTTGCAGTGGATGGTAATAATCGCTTGTTCCCAGTGGCATATGGAGTAATTGAGACCGAATCTAAGGAAAGTTGGACTTGGTTTGTCAATAATGTGAAGAAGGCTATCGGTACACCTCCAGGTATACACATTTTCTGACATAGAATTGGCTTGATCCTTTTAACTCTATTTTCTAAATTTCAAGTTATTTTCTGACACAGTACAATGTCCATACAGGTTTGGTCCTTAGCACTGATGCTGGAAAGGGAATAGAATTGGCAGTGGAAGATGTGTACCCAGGAGTGGAGCACAGAGAATGCATGAGGCACTTGTGGAAGAACATGAAGAAGACTTTCAGTGGTGATCTTTATGGCAAGAACATGTGGTGTGCTGCCAAGAGCTTCACAATTTTGAAGTTTAACTACTTCATTGGGAAAATAGAGGAGAAGGATCCCAAAGCCATTGAATGGTTGGACGAACATCATCCATATGTGTGGAGTAGAAGCAAATTCAGTGAAGACTGCAAGGTAGATTACATCAATAACAACCTCTCTGAATCTTTTAATAGTTGGGTGTCACAAACTAAGAACTTTTAGATTATAGAAATGCTTGACCATATTAGACAAATGATCATTGAGAAGTTTGTTTTGAGGTCCAAGAGTGGTAGTAATATGTCGGGCATTATAATCCCAGCTATTATCAATGATTTGAATGCTAAAGCGAAGACTATCAAAGACCATGAGGTTCTAATATGTGGGGCTGCGAAAGCTGAAGTAACTGTGAATAAATTCAGGCATGCAGTCCACTTAGAGGAAAAGACTTGTAGTTGTCGGGCTTGGCAAGTGACTGGAAAACCATGCAGCCATGCTTTGGCTTTCATTGGAAAGATCAGTAGGGAGGTTCATATGGATGAATTTGTCCATGAATACTTCTCTATTGATAGGTACAGAAAGGCATATGCAGGTAAATTCAATCCAATGACATCCAAAGATCAATGGCCCCATGTTGATTTAGGCTACAAAATCAACAAACCCAAATTGAGAAGGAAACCTGGGAGGTCAAGAAAATCTAGGATCAAGGCATATGACGAAGTTGGCACTAGCAAGAAACGAAAGGTGTGTTCTGAATGCAATGAACTAGGCCATACAGCCAAGACTTGCCAAGGAGGTCCTACAGCTAGTCAAAAGAGAAGGCAAGCAACATCACAAGAAGGATCAGGACAAGGAAGCAATGACCCAATGTGAGTCATACATTCATTGCTGCCCAATTAAGTTTTTTAGCCCATATATTCATATTTACTTGTACTAACACTTCTTCAAACAAACATTTAGTGCAAGTGCAAGTGGTAGTGCTAGTGGTACTGCAACTGGAAGGGGAAGGGGAAGGGGAAGGGGTTCAGGAAATGACAACAATGAGACAATGTATGTGATTCATGGCTGCTGTTCATTACTATTTTTCTAGCAAATTTCAGCGTTGCCACCACCTATATTAACTTGCTTTTACTATATTCTTGTGAAGTGCAAGTGGTACAGGAAGGGGAAGAGGAAGGGGAAGAGGAAGGGGTTCAGGACAGGACAACAATGAGACAATGTATGTGATTCATTGCTGCTGTTCGTTACTATTTTTCTAGCAGATTTCAGCATTGCCACCTATATTAACTTGCTTTTACTCTATTCTTGTGAAGTGCAAGTGGTACAGAAAGGGGAAGAGGAAGGGGAAGAGGACAGGACAACAATGAGACAATGTATGTGATTCATGGCTGTTGTTCGTTACTATTTTTCTAGCAGATTTCAGTGTTGCCACCTATATTAACTTGCTTTTACTCTATTCTTGTGAAGTGCAAGTGGTACAGGAAGGGAAAGAGGAAGGGGAAGGGGAAGGTCAACAGAGGACAACAATGAGACAAAGTATGGCAAGCCACTATTGCTTGTATTTACTGCATATTTTAGTAACTTTACTAATATAATTATGCTCTTTTTTCATATAAAGTGCAAGTGCATCGGAAGGGGAACAAGAAGGGGATCAGGAGCAACTTCTGGGAGGCTTGCTACTTTGTTGGGTTTTAATGCTTGATATGTAGCTCACTACTGGTTGCTTAGGAAACTCAGTACTAGTTTCTGCTTTTGCTTGACATGTCATTTAGACCTATATGTATGTATTTGCCACGTTAATTTCGACTTCTATGTTGGCATCAAATATGGTACTATGATGGCATGATATATGGATCTAGTATGTTGCTGCTAATTCAATATGTGTGGATTATTTTGTTGTGTGATTGAATTTTGCTTATATGGATTGGCTATTGAAATGCTGCCGAAATTTTCTAAAAAATCTGTATACAAAATGTCAGCTTGCTGATCTAAAGCAGGGGTAAAAACACAAATATCATAATAAAACAAGGGCAAAAATGTATGGGCAAAGTTGTCCTTTTTAACACCCTTAAAGGCACTTAACAGACCAGGGGTAGACTCTCTCTCCGTTTTTGAAAAAGCAGGGGTAAAATCACAAAGTTAAAAAAAAATAAGGGTAAAATCACCATTTCGCTCAAAAGCAAGGGTAGAAATGCTTAAGCCCCTAACTTAAAAAGGGTCAGTATATGAACGTTTGTTGGCTGACACACCTCACCAATTATAGCGCTTGGAAGATTTCTGAATACTGTTACTTTAGGTAACCGTTAAAATTCCTCTAAACTTGGTGGTGGAGTTTCATTGAATGAATAACATGGTAGTGGAAATAATAACATTTATGATACTAAATAAATACTATTAGATTCTTCATTAATTATATTTTTATAGTATACGACTATATGACGTTATAAATATTTATGCTTTTTTTCTATAATTTTATTTAAACTTAAGATTTTTTACTCTAAAAAATTTAAAACGAATGACTTTAATTTATGATGGAGGAAATACTCCGTACTAGTACTAGACAGACAAGGAAGGCGCTCATAGGTATCGACAAGCAAACTAATGATTGATGTACCCAAGACTTTAATTTTCTCAGTGGCAGTTCCTCTTGTTGAGAGTTAGGCCTTGTTTAGATTACCTCCCAACTTGGCAAGTTTTTTTCCTCTCTCTCCATCACATCAATTTAAAGCATATAATTAAATATAAATAAAAAATAACTAATTACATCAGTTTAGTTGTACAAATAAAGTCGCGAATCTTTTGAGCCTAGTTGGTCCACGATTGGACAATATTTGCCACATACAAATAAATGCTCGGACTTTTTTCAATCTCTCCATCACATCAATTTCTACCCTATATATGGAGCATTAAATGTTAGTAAAAAAAATAATTAATTGCATGGTTTTTTAAATCACGAGATGAATTTTTGAGCCTAGAAGATTGGACAATATTTACCAAATACAAACGAACTGCTAACTATTTTTTTCAATCTCTCTTCCCCCATCTAAACAAGGCCTTAGATACGACACACCTGGCACTCCCACTCTCTTCTCAACAAAGATAAGCATTGCGGAAAAAACACAAGAGTAGATAGTACTTTCCCATCAAAACACACTGGTGTCGACGTTGACCCTATTGGCGGAGCGAAGCAGCACGTCGTCAGCCTGCCATTTACCGTCGTCAATCGTCAAGACGACGCCGCCGCCGCACCTTGCACGCGTGTTGCATGCATGCCGTGTCAAAATGCTCTTGTTCCACTATTGGTTTGGGAATTGGGACCTGATGGCACAACTTGACACATGCCAATGCTACGGCAAGGTAGCTTCGAAAGCAGACAAGAGGTGGTGGCGGCCCCGGCCTCCGATGGTGAACCCTCCGGCCGGACCACCGCAACATCGCTGCACGTCCCGGTCTCCTCCTTTCCTGCTCCAACGTCAGCGACTCTTTTTTTTTTTTTTTTGGGACCAGTTATGGGCCGGGCTCCACTGAATAAAGTCCCAGTAATGGGCCTAGGCCTGGGACCTACATGTTGGGGTGATAAATTATGAGCCCAAAAATGGCCCAATGAACCAAACACGCACCATGGACACGCATTTGCTCTGCGCTAAGCCATGCTTAACCTTCAGTTTAGTCCCACCTCGACGGCTTTAAGCGAGCAGAGCCAAAGCAAGGGTATAAAATGAGACCCACGGCCTCAATGCAACTCATACCTTTCTCGGCCTTTTGGCTAAGATCAAGTGTAGTATCTGTTCTTATCAGTTTAATATCTGATATGTGGGTCATGTGCCCACTTTGATATTAAATTTATTTTTTTGTGGGGGAGAGACCACCACAGTGGCTTGCCATTGGGTCTCTCGAGCGTCGCCCAGCCGTTGCACTATTGGCAGGGCCTAGCGCACCCCAACCAAGTCACAATATAAAAATTTCAACGTGCCTTACCATGCAAGGCTCAATCTATCTTAAAATAAAACTGATTTCCTTGACTAAACAAGGAAAATAAATTGAAACAAGGAAGGCTCAAGCCTAACCTCTCAAAATAAATTAAAATTTCTAAAACTATACCAAAATAAATTGATTATTGTAGCCATACTATGAATATTGATGTTATTTTATCAAGTTTATCAAATTTAAAACAGTCTTGACCTACTTCAGAAATTGCATTAAATTTAGAGCGGATGGATGGGCTTCGTGCGCGGACCCTCAGCATATCAGAAAAAAAAAATTTAAAGGTTTAGATGGGCTTTGTACCGATAAAAATGTGTTGTGCCTGTGACATGAAAGCCCAATGCTGAATTTGGGACTGGGCTTTACGTTCTCTATGTTTAGTCATGCACACCGCTAAAATGTTGAAAGCCGCTAGTCTGAACTCTCCGGCGAGAGCAAACACGTTCCCCCATGATGCAAAGCTCACTGAACTCTTTGCTACTTGGTTTGTTCTAACTTTGTGTCGTAGGGCATCGTGACTCTACTCAAGAAACACCCTTGAAATCACCAAGGTGCTGCGGTTTGAAGTTCATATCCAAAAGGCCTTAATTCCTGTTGTTTTCTTTTTTTCTGTAAAAAAAATCAGAGGGTCCAATTTTAGACAACTAGTCTCTATCTTAAATTGTAAGACATTCTGACTTTTTTTAAATATATAGTTTTTTCTTCTATGCCCTTGCTTTCTCCACTACACCTGGTAACGCACAAGGCTTGTTATTTTTAATGGAATGAAATAAATATTCACGCTTTCTGACATGGAATCCCTTAGAAGGGAGCTCGAATCCATAGTCAATCCTATTTTCGATAGGACCGGGAGAAAATTGGATAAAAGAAATAAGTATTTATTGGGGAACACTCTGCAAAGATACAATTTATTTAAACCCATATTCTATCATATGAATGAAACATAGTTCGAAAAAGAGGAATAAAATAGTTTACTTTTTACCAGTAATAGGAATTGGTATTTATCCAGATTTTGTTCTCTCTCTATCCGTTGATAGGGTTCCGTTTCTCTTAATTCATCAATGTTAGCGATCACAATGTATCAAATTAAATAACAATTTATTCCAACAATAATACCTTTAATTAATAGAAATTCTCTATAGCAAATTACTGTGGTATGTAAAATACTCAATCTGGATTTGCGCGGCAAAAAAGATGGTACTAATTGGTGTACCTGAGATGCATTTCCTCTGGCTCCTGAAAAAGACATTAGATAGACTGGATTAGAAGGATCCGTTATTCAAAAATTCAAATTTATTTCTTGTTTCAAATATTCACTTGTAGCATACCCAACCCAGACTCCTAAGGGGGGCAGCAGTGGGGAATTTTCCGCAATGGGCGAAAGCCGTGCTTTACCAACATATGTAGTGTAGTAAAAAAAAGGAATTTAACCCCTTCATGCTTACTATAACTAGTTATTTCGGTTTTCTACTGGCTGCTTTAACTATAACCCCAGCTCTATTTATTGGCTTGAGCTTATCCATGCGGTTAGGCACTCTTCAAATAGGAATCCATTTTCTAACTGGCTTTCGTGCTTTGGTGAGTCGTCCGAGATCCTTTCGTTCGGGTTTACCTTTTGAATCGACAGTAGAGTAGGTTTGATCTTGCTTTCTCAATCTTTCTCTGATCCTAGCCGTTATACAGGCATAATGTATATCTAGGTGTGTAGCAAGTACTATATACCTAGATTCTAGAAAAAAACGGAATGTCTTATGTTTTGGAACGGAGAAAGAAAAATATTAACTTCATCGCAAGTATTGTAGGTTCACCCTTCCTAGACGACATCTTTGGTCCTTTTTTTAATAAAAAAAAGACAACACACCTCTCAAGTTTCTCGTCTCCTACTCTTTATCACTTGAGAAGACGATGGTGGAATCTTGGTATTGTAGTGACACTACTTCAGCATCTTGGAAAATCTTGGTCTAAACCATAATATTTTTTAGTTTAGAAACATGGAGGAAAAAATAGCATGCATGTGTAGATTCATATTGAAGAATGCTTACATTAATTGTCACCTAAATTTGAAGGCTTCTAATAAGAACACATTCTACAAGAAAAGTGATCAAATATACGCATGGAACACCATGCAAAGTCAAATGTGTGAGTTTTCTTTTGACCGGATGCGGATGGACAGTACTTAATTACTCTCCTAGCTAATCTAGCTCCTTTCAGTTTAGAGAGGGAAAAAAACTCTGCCTCACATGGCATGTCAACGCTGCGTCAACTGGGCAATCTTGAGCGCGCGCACACCATGGAATATATGCAGGAGAGCTTGCCTTCTTGCTGTGTCCATCCACTTTCACTGGTCATCTTCGCCGTCCTTGAGTAGATTGCAGATGTCCGAGCACTCCACCAAGCTATTACAAATTACAGACACGAACGCATGCACATGAGTAATTGGATTATTGGACACTAGTAATCAAAAGGGGCTAATTTGTGGCTTGCGTGCGTAGTTACCAGTACTGCCGGCTTCGGAAGGTGTCCTTGAAAACCACCAATGGTCTGCACGGACGCATCCATCCATGGGATGCCAATGGCAAACGAGAGAGAATTAGTTAAGTACATTGCAGTTCATCAATCATTCAAAGAACGACAGGCTAGTAGCTGCTCATAGTCCAGTCGCACGCGTTTAATCGTTGTAATCAAGCAAGAAGACGAGCAATTATTAATGGAGCGAGATGGTGGATTGGAGCACCATGCGTGCGTACATACCTCCGGATGTTGAAGGGCCCGGCGACGCCCGGCGCGCCGTAGCCGCCGAGGACGCAGGTGCTGACGCACTTGGACGTGCAGCGCGCCGCGCGGTCCGACTTGGGGTGCCGGATCCTGTTCGCCTCGCCCTGCCGCCCGCCGCCGTCCTGGCCCGGACAGCGTCGGCGGGAGGTTGCACAGCGGCTCCGACGCCGGCGGCGACCCCGGCGACGACGACGACACCGCGAGCGCCGCCGCCAGCGCCACGACCGCCGGCGCCTGCAGCAGCCTCAGGAACGCGCCGCCGGGCCTCCTACTGCCACGCCTGCTGCTGCTGCTGTCCTGGATGACCACCCCGGCGCCGGCGCCGGCGGGCTTCGTCGGCCGCATCGGTCCGTGCCGAGCCGGCGAGCCTAGCTAGCTAGTTCTACTAGTGCCGACGGCTGCCGAGCCGTGCATGGCGTGGCCGCCGCAGCGCGCGTCGTCGCTAGAATCTTTGGAATCTTGGATGGATGGATGGATGACGCCGGACGTTCCCGCGGTGGAGAGGGGAGGAAGCCGAGAGCCTCAGGAGCCGCACGCTGACGTGGCCTCTCCGCAGCCTACAAATTGATGTGCTCCTGCTCATCTTCCATCTCATGCTGATGTATGTATGGTTTCGGACGCTTGCGATTCTGTCTGTCAGTCAGTCAGTTCGCTTGAGTCCATTCATCCTGGAACCTGGATCACACATTTCACGCTATCTAAACTGAATTGTCTGTCTAAAGAGGTGACTAGGAGATCCATGACTAGGAGATGCATGTTTTAGCTTATTGACTGCTTATAAAGAATAGGAACAGTGTATCTGAACAAAGATATGCAGTGCCTTTTGTTATGCCTGCGATTCCTCCTTAATCTCTCTTCCTGCCTTTTGTCGAGATTTGGAGAGAATAGATCCTTCATCCTCATCCATGGATAGACCTGCAGTGCAGAGCACATGGAAGTGTGTGGTGAAGCTAGCGGACCTACTACACGACTATGGCTAACGGCCTAGCTAAAACAAGATTATTTCTTTTTATGAAAAAGCTAAAACAAGTGGCACGGTCAACTTTCTGTGGGTAAATGAAGTCAGACAACAGACGGTGCCCATATGGTGAAAAAAAAAAAACTTATCACTGACACTGAATTTTGTATTTTGTGACTTGTGAGGGATCACACGCTTGCACCTAGTACAATTTTGGTAGAACCAAAGAAGAAAATACGCGTGGAAGAGTCCAAGAGGTCACACGCGTCGTTCACCGACGGACCGACCCAGCGATCGAGCCCGTTTGCAGGTGGGGGCACGGTGCTGTGGCGGACTGGCGGTGGCGGCGGCGCGGCCGCGGCCGACGACGAGGCTGCTGGAAAGTGAGCAACTGCACGCAGTCGGCGGCAGCAGCGGCCCTGCGTCATAACACGCTGCAAATACAAAACGTCAGCCATAGTTTTTTTCACTCTCTCTCCATCACATCAAAAGGCATGTAAAGAGTATTAAATAGGCAGTTTAGTTGTACATCAAAAATAACTGACAGACAGACACAGCCATCCATCACATCAATTTTACCCTGGAGTGTAAAAAATCTTGGTTTGTCAAAACTCGAGAGTAGCAGTGCTCAATATTTACCAAATACAAAGTACCGGTAGCTAAACAAAACGCGTTGTGTCAGACTCGAGAGTAGCAGTGCTCACGTACAGTACCGGTGGCGAAACGCGTTGCTGCGTACTAGTACGTTGGATCACCGTGGCGATGGCGTGGAACGCACGCTCGCTCGCACGTACGCACGCACGGCCAGAGACTCCCACGCACAATGCGTAACAAAAATGATCTTTATTATAGGACCAGCTTAACATTGTTTAAGTGATCTTTAGGGTAAGTTTGGATTCAAGGCAACGAAAACTAAGCAAAATGTTGACTGATCGTCCCGTCTGCCATGAAAAAATTGGCCGACGCCTGTTAACCGTGGTCTCGAATTCTCGATCCTTGCCGATCCACAGTTGCCAACATAGCCTATCTTTTTAGGCCATTTTTTAATCCTATGAATTAGTAACTCTAACAATTTACTAGTTCATAAAAATTAAACTATTGGATGAACCACGATGAATGAATGATTGAATCGTCCGCCGACCGCCGGCAGTGGCAGATTGGCAACTGCTACAGTAGGGCGGATTGCCAGATTGGACCACCGCTATCCTAATCCCTCCGTCCCAAAAAGAATGTCGTTCTCGTTTCCCGACGATTGCCGGCAATTTTTAAAAATAGTAAATAACATCAATTAGTATCACAATTAGTATTGTTGAAAAGATCTTTAGATCTAGTTTTTTAACAAATTTATTTAGAGATATAAATATTATAAGTATTTTCTACAAAATCAAGTCAAACTTGTGGCACGAACGTCCAAAACGATCTATTTTGGGACCGAAGTGAGTACCCGTGTACTGTAGAGACCGTGTAACCCTCCCCGTCTCGTCATTGCCACCAGGCCAATTAAATGGGCCGAAAATATAGCGGAGGCCCGGCAGAGAGATCTGACGTGCTGCGTGGTGCTGCTCATCATCATCGTTCATCGTCGTCGCATATTCGCATTCGCATCCCATCCGTTACGGTCCAGTGTGCGGCATAAATACCGTACAGGACAGACAGCTGTTTGAGGCCTTGAGGGCATGTCTGAGCTCATCCGGTTTTCATCCCTACTGCTCATCATCATCGTTCATCGTCGTACAGTATTCGCATCCCAGAACTACAGTACTACTACGCTGTTTACAGTACGCGAATCCTCGCGAGTGTACTCCTAGTGTGATACAGTACGCGAATCTGTGGTTGGCGATGGTTGGCGATGTACTACTACCCTACGGAGCAGGGAGCACTCCCTACCGCAGACGCAGTGAACAGTTTTGGTATGATAATCGGATGCCAAGGAGAGACTTGTCTGTTTTTTCCACAAGCTAATCTACTACTTAAAGGGACTTCTCTCTCTCCTCAAAATAACTACAGAGCCTTTTTGAGATCATGACAATTGAACTTTTTTCCCCCAAAATGAGGCGATATGTACTATGATTTATACAATTGAAGGCGCAGATGATGTCGTGAAGCGTCAATGGTTCGAAGCTATGTGCAATGTTGTGGTCTTTGCTTCGTTGACAATCCGCTTCCCAATCAACTCATATAGTAATTACCTTGTTAAACTGACAGCTCAACTCTTTTTCTCTTCTCTTTTTTCTTCTACATCGAGTATAACCTTAGCCCCTTATAATACTTACTCTAATAGTAGTAAGCAGTCCTACTGTACTACTACTTTTAGTTTCATGTGCTTGTTTACATCGAATCAACACGTTTCCTCTTTCCTGCGATGCGTGTGTGCACAACAAACACGACAGGTAACGTTGGTTGGTTTGGTCGAACGGATCGAATTCAAAAGTTTGAAGCTGCATGCTGCCGCCTCGGAATCCTAGCCAGCACAGGCAGAAGCAGGGTGGTACGGAGAACATCGCACAAAAGTTTGAGTGTAGCGGTGCTTAGTTAATTGATTGATTAGTGGAAGAGGCATTAACTAATGTACTACTACCAGTATAATTGTTTGGTGAGCACGTAAAGATTGGATAAATAAAAAATGATAATCAACTACTACTACTACTAGTAATAGAACAGAGCCTAGTTAGGCCACGATTGGACAATATGAACAAAGTAGGGGTAGTATATACTACTATCTCTCTCTTCTCCAAATTTGCGAGCCTGAGACTGATATTAAATATTAAAAAAAAATAACTAATTATATAGGGTAATAGAGTAATATTTTGAGCCTAGTTGGGCCACGATTGGACAATATTTACCAAATAAAAACGAAGTTTTTGAGGACGACAATCTCTCTCCTCAAAAACCTGGAACTAAATTCAATGATTAGTGGAATTTTTATTAAAATGTATAAGTAAAAGCCTAGTGAAAAATAAAATGGATCTGGCACATGATAATCAAAACTACTACTAGTTTTAGAAAGGTGAGCAATATAAATATAAGTTTTATATTTTAAACTAAATATTTTAAAAGTTATTGATTGTTTATGTTTTTGTCGTTTGGAAAACCGCGCCCCTCACAAAAACTTATCCAAAACGTCAACTAATATGACTCATGGGGTAATAGAGTATATACCTGGTAATTAGCAGCGTGGGAGTGACAGTGTAGTTTACTCACGCTAGCTCAACAACGCAGTTTTGGCAAAGCGATTCTTCAGGTAATGTTACAAATTCGAATGACCTGGCAGCGCGAGGACTCGACGATTCACGAGTGCGTGCCTACTACATGTGTACTCCCACACGTACCAGACTGGACGTCACACCCACGGGCCATGCCATGCCGCGGGCGCCGCGAGCCTTCCCTTCTGGAGCCCGTGAGGCCCATTGATGCTGCATTGCTGTGTGCTGCTGCTCCTCGCCGGCGACAGAGCCGCCGCCGTCCGTGTCAGAACGAAACCGCCATTTTTCAAATTCGAACTAGTCCCCATCCATGCCAATGCCATGGGGATGCGTAAACAAACAAGAGGGAACAAAGTAGACACAATTTTTTTTTCCAAAAAAAAAAAACACAATGTAGCCACCGGCAAGGAAAGCCCAGCAGCCGCTGGCAGCACTGCTGACGCGGACGCCAACACATGCTCTACACATGCAGATGGTCCAAACCCTGCATTGCATGCAGACAAAACAAATGCAAAGGCTAGCTAAAGCTAAACCGAACTCCGTCCGGACCAAAACAAACAAATGCCATGGGGATGCCAGCCCGGCCAAGCAGAGAGGCACCCCGCCGAAGCGGCCGAACTCATCCCAACCTCACCTGCCGCTGCCTGCCAGCCCACGCTACGTGCCGCACCGCCCGTCAACAACCAACCCAGCAGCAAGCCGCGTCGCCGGCCGCCGTCTCCCCGCCCAGGCGGCCAGGCCTGCTCCTCCGTGACGAAGCGCTCGCGGGCGCAAAGAGACACCACCGTCACACACCCAACACACACTGATGGCTAGCTAATCAGCGAGATGAGCTGAACTGATCAAGACTGAGCTAGCTGCGCAGCTGGCCCCCATGTGACTGTGGAGCCTTCATCAATCACACACACACACACACGCACCTCCCAGCTCCTCCCATCCCCATGTGCCCGCTCTGAATGCCACTGCCCGCTCCACGCTCTCCTCTCCCTCTGTCTTTCTAGATCACACGCGACCCGCCGCCGTCCGAGCTCGCATTCCCCGCCTCTCCTCCGGCCGGACCGCACCGCACCGCGCCGACCACCACCACCAGACACTCCGCTCCTCAGAGCCCGAGCCATGATCCTCCGCAGCGCGGCAGCGCTCGCGCTGCTGCTGCTCGTCAGCACGGCGGCGGCGCAGGAGGGCGGGTACGCCGTCTCCGAGTCGTACGCGTCGTCGCTGGCGTCCCGCTTCGCGGCGCCGCCGTCGTGGTCCTTCCCGAACCCTCGCCTGCGCGCGTCCTACGCCGCGCTGCAGGCGTGGAAGCGCACCGCCATCTTCTCCGACCCGTACAACTTCACCGCCAACTGGGTGGGGCCCAACGTCTGCGCCTACAACGGCGTCTTCTGCGCGCCGCTCCCGGGCAGCTACCACGCCGCCGCCGCCGGCGACGTCGTGGTCGCCGGGATCGACCTCAACCACGCCGACATCGCGGGGTACCTCCCGGCGTCGCTGCCGCTGGGCGTCCCGGACCTGGCGCTGTTCCACATCAACTCCAACCGCTTCTGCGGCGTCGTCCCGACCACCTTCGCGCACCTCCACCTCCTCCACGAGCTCGACCTCAGCAACAACCGCTTCGTCGGCGGGTTCCCAGAGGTGGTGCTGTCGCTGCCGTCGCTCCGGTACCTCGACCTCCGCTTCAACGAGTTCGAGGGCAGCATCCCGCCGGCGCTCTTCGACCGCCCGCTCGACGCCATCTTCCTCAACTCCAACCGCCTCCGCAACCCGATCCCGGCCAACCTCGGCAACTCCCCGGCCTCCGTCGTCGTGCTCGCGCACAACCGCCTCGGCGGCTGCATCCCGCCCAGCATCGGGAAGATGGCCGACACGCTCAACGAGATCGTGCTCATCGACGACGAGCTCACCGGCTGCGTCCCGCCGCAGGTCGGCCTGCTCCGGAGGCTCACCGTCTTCGACGTCAGCGACAACCACCTGCAGGGCCAGCTGCCCGCCAGCATCGCTAACATGGCTGCTGTCGAGGAGCTCGACGTCGCCGGCAACCACCTCGAGGGCGCCGTCCCCGCCGGCGTCTGCGCGCTCGCCGGTCTCAGGAACTTCACCTATACAGATAACTACTTCACCTCGCGCCCGCCCTGCCCCAAGGCCACCGCCGACGGCGCATGGAACTGCATCCCCGGAGCGCCGGCGCAGCGCCCGCCGTCGCAGTGCGCCGCCGCCGCCGCACACCCGTTCGACTGCAGCAAGGCGCAATGCCAGGCAGCCCCGGGCTACTACACCCCGACGCCACGCGGTGGCCGCGGGAACCAGGGCGGCAGCCGGCCGCCCACGCCGGTGTCGTCGCCTCCCAGAGGCCAGCATCGCAGGGAACCCGCCGCCGTCGTATCCTACTCCCACTCCGTCCTACCCGTCGCCGCCGTCGAGCGCCACCACTCCCTCGTACCACTCGCCACCCAAGGGCTCCACCACTCCGTCCTATCCCTCGCCGCCGTCGAGCACCACCACCCCGTCCTACCACACGCCACCACAGCAGGGCTCACCCACCACCACGCCGTCGTACCCCTCGCCGCCATCGAGCGCCACCACCCCGTCCTACCACACGCCGCCAACCCAGGGATCACCCACCACGCCGTCCTACCCCTCGCCGCCATCGAGCGCCACCACCCCGTCGTACCACACGCCACCTTCCCAGGGATCACCCACCACGCCGTCGTCACACCACTCGCCACCTTCCCACGGATCACCCACCACGCCATCCTACCCGACGCCACCCTCAAGCTCCAGCACGCCATCCTACCACTCGCCGCCGTCCGGCTCCACAACTCCTCCAGTAACAACAACACAGGCGCCGCCCCCGCCACCGACGTCCGCGAACGAGCCGGACGTGCGGTACGCGCCCCCGCCGAGCTCCTACGGCCCGAACCCCACAACGCCACCGTCCGACGGCTCGCCGTCGCCTTCCTCCACGGGGTCCCAGCCCCCATCCTCCGGCCACCCCACCACACCGTCGTCGCCGCCCACGGCGGAGCACCCCCGGCTACGCCGTGCCGCCGCACTCCCCGGGTAGCGGGACGGGACGTCGCACCCCACCACCCCCTCGGGGACGCCGTCGTCCTCGCATTGCTCGCCGCCGCCTTCTCAGGGTGGGGCCCCGGCACCGGCACCGGCGGGCACCATCCGGGTGGCGGCAAGCTGCCGTTCCCGCCGGTGTACGGCGTGTCATACGCGTCGCCGCCGCCGCCGGTGAAGCCCTACAACTGAACCACCATTGACCGCTCGCGCTGCCTCGCCGTCGCCGGAGTATAATACTTTTCACCCGCCAGTATAATACTTCTCCATGAATTCATGTAGTATTTTTTTTTTTTTTTTTTTTTTTTTTTTTCTTTCTTTCTTTGATGATGAGTATTTGATCAAATTGAATCAAAGAGTTGCTATGTATTGATTCTTTCTTTCCTCCCTCCCTCCTCACCGAATGAATTTTTAATGAATAGTTTCAAGATATATATATATATAATATAAAACCCTTGTACTCCAATCAGATCAGCATCTTATTCCCTTTATAGGATCGATCATGAACGCAGCGAGACGAGATCTGTGATACAGTACGACGCGGAGTCCATGTTAAGCGAAGCGCCATGGGAGCTGGAACCTTTTTCATGAGCCCCGATAGATCGAATGTCTGTCTGCACGCACTTTGCGGAGGTAATAATAAGTAGTAATGGCGACGCAAAGCACTTTGTGATGGCTCTTCTTTCGGTGACAAAAGGACGCATCGCCGCCAGCAGTTCCTGGCAAGGAAAGGGGATCGGAGGAAGAAGAAAGGGGTGGATCGGATGAATAACGGATCTTTTTGCCGTTCCCTGGCGGCCAAGGCCCATGGCGGCGGCATGGTGGCATGCATCTTTCCGTTCCGTGGCCATGGCGCCCTCGTGGAGGCTGTGACGGAGAGAGAGGGAGGAGGATGCAGCAGCACGGCTAGGCGGGGGCGCGGGCGGGCGACAGAGAGGAAGAGGACGACAGCTTGGTGGTGATGACTGATGAGCTGGGCTACTGGCTAACTGGTAACTGGCTATGCTAATGCTGTAATGCATGCATGCCGCGCGGAGTTTAATCGGAGAGCAACCACCGTCCGTGTTGTACTTTGCCGGATTCATCAGCTGATGATCCAGAGGAAAGCGACGGCGGGCGCCCCCTGTTCCCTGTCCGTGTCCGGCTGTCCGGCCGCGTGGGCGTGTCCGATCCGACCGAGTCCGCCCGCGGCGCGGACCCCCACACACGCCAGCGACCACTCCGCTGCGTGCTGAATCGATCCATGTGCGCGCGCTGTACAGCTGGTCTGCTGCCGGTGACGCAGTGCTGTGCTGCTGCTCGACGAGGAAAAAGGGCAAGTGGACACACGCCAGCGGCCAGCGCCATGCGTGGCCCATGGGATGGCCGGGGCGCCATCACAGCCGTGGAGGAGTCGGTGCACGGCACGCACCGCGTCGGCGACTCGACGCTGCGAGCGTATCGGACGTGGGAGCCGCCTCGGCCAGCGCGGCCATCGCTCGGACCGGGAGGAGGCCCCGGGATTTGGCCATTTGGGTGGGTGGGGGATCCAGCTGGGGTTCGCCCGGTCACACCATCATCTCCGGACGGGCAGGGCTGGGGCAAGTCACATTCACATCACATGGACGGGATCCGAGCCGTGCATGCATGCATGGATGGCGCAGTAGTACAGTGGGGCAGGTGACGGTGCGCGCCGGCACCGGCAGGCGGCAGGCGGCAGGCGGCAGGCGGCCAGCCAGCAAGCAGCGCGCGGTGGTCGGTGGTGGCCGGTGGGTGAACAGCACCGGTACGGCGGAGTCATCCGAACTGGGGTCGCTGTGCTCCTGCACGAGCACGACCGATTCTTCACATTCACCCACCGTTAAGGCGTTTTTTTTTTTTGCTAAAACACCGTTAAGGCGTTGGCCACTTGAGGGAAGGGTAGTAGGTTAGATCTGCGATTCTGAATTATTCGATTTATTTAATATACTATTCTGGTTTACGTACTTTTTTATGACAACCTTTACTTATTTCTTTGATTGACCGTATGCCACAGCTGAACTGAACTGGTTCGTTCGTGTGAGGGAACAGAACAAATATGCATGCGATCTGCTGCTAGGCCGTGCCATTTTCGTTATTATTCTGTATTAAAATCGTCCAGCTCCAAAGCATGCACCGACAGCACGTGCGAGTCGGGTTAGTTAGATGAGTAAATTGCATCGTAGGTACTCAAACTATTAGATGATTATCGGATAGGTACTTTGAAAAGCGTAACAATGGAATATTTAAACTATTAGTGGTTTTGGATGAGATCCAACTAAAAAAAACATGACGAGTGCGGATATAGGTGGTTGATGTAACCTGTAATTATAAATTGCATGCGGCGCGGAGTTTAATAAGTATAACCACCATCCGTTAGCATACTTTGCCGGATGTCAAATCAGCCGATGATCCAGAGAAATCGACGGCGGGCGCCGAATTTGTCCCCTGTCCGTGTCCGGCTGTTTGACAATATCATGTGTCCGATCCGACCGAGTATGCCCGCGGCGCGGGACCCCCACACACGCCAGCGACCACTTCCGCTGCGTGCTGAATCGATCCATGTGCGCGCGCTGTACAGCTGGTCTGCTGCCGAGCGACGCACCTGTATCTATTCGTTATGGAAAAGGGCAAGTATGGACTGGGACACGCCAGCGGCCAGCGCCATAGTTGTGGCCCATGGGATGGCCGGGGCGCCATCACAGCCGCGGAGGAGGCGTCGGGTGCACCGCACGGACCGCGTCGGCGACTCGACGCTGCGAGCGTATCGGACGTGGGAGCCGCCTCGCCAGCGCTAGTACCGCTCGGACCGGGAGGAGGCCTATAAAGGCCATTTGGGTGGGTGGGGGATCCCTGGGGGTTCGCCCGGTTGTTGGTCGTCTCCGTGCTGATTGGCAGGGCGGGGGGAGACACATACACATTGCAAACCCAAAACAATCCGTTGTTGACATGCGGATGGCGCAGCCATGGGTCGTCAATGGTGACGCCGGCAGTGCAGCGGCCGTTGGCAGCAGCCAACCATGCATGATGCATGTGGTGGTCGGTGGTGGCCGGTGGGTGAACAGCACCGGTACGGCGGAGTCATCCGAACTGGGGTCGCTTTTAAAAATAGTAAATAACCGATTAGTATCACAATTAGTATTCACCCACCTTTAGATCTAGTTTTTTTTTTTTTTGAAAATAAATATTAGGCGTTGGCCACTTGAGGGAAGGGTAGTAGGTTAGATCTGCGATTCTGAATTATTCGATTTATTTAATATACTATTCTGGTTTACGGAGGGATTTTTTTTATGACAACCTTTACTTATTTCTTTGATTGATTGTATTAAACAGCATGAACTGAATTGGTTCGTTCGTGTGAGGGAACAGAACAAATATGCATGCGATCTGCTGCTAGGCCGTGCCATTTTCGTTATTATTCTGTATTAAAATCGTCCAGCTCCAAAGCATGCACCGACAGCACCTGCGATTCGGGTTATTTACAATTCAGAGCTACTAGTACTTATTTTTTTTACTAACATTTAAAGCTAGCCAGGCGGCCAGGCCAAATTGAAAGTTGCATCTTGTTGGAAAGTTCCGTGCTGATTGTCTACGGTGGAGACGAGTACTATTGCAAACCCAAAACAATCCGTTGTTGACATGCTTGGTAGTCAGCCATAGTCGTCAATGCCTGACGATCAGTGCAGTAGCCGTTATACAAATACTACAACCATGCATGATGCATTAAATATAAAATAAAAAATAACTGCTGCTTTAGTATAAATCTCAGTAAAGTATTACTGTGTTTCTGGCCGGATTAGCCGTTGCATTAAAGCATCATGCATATCTGCCGTGCGCGTGTCTCCTCCTCACAAATAATTTACCGCATGTAAATAAGTATTAAATATAAATAAAAAATAACTAATTACATAGTTAATTTTAAATCACGAAAAAATCTTTTGAGCCTAATTATGATACGATTGGACAATATTTACCAAATAAAAATGAAGCGAACAAGGACTAACGGTCTTTGGCTTTCATGGTGTAAACCGGTGGCCTAAACGACGCTGTGGTGGCGCAGACGACGCTGGGCTTTGCTGCCACCACCGTGGGGACTGGGGAGCAGACCAGAGCAGCAGACCGACGGTGCGGTGCGGGACTGCGGGTGCGGATGCGCTCCGCTGCATTCCTAACCGCGTCACATGCATGCATGGTGTGGGTCAGTAATAATCCACCATGAATCACCGTGAATTCGTGCAGATCGAGTGACCGTGTCGTCGTCGTCGTCGTGCCGGTGACGCTATACAGCAGCTGCGTCACGCTGACGGATCCGTGACGACGACGACCTATGCCGGCCGAGCTGTCCGAAAAGCTATAGGATGTATGAATTGATGGTGTCGGCGCCGGCGTGCCGCGACACTCTTCACTCATCAGTCATGTAAAGTACCACAGGAGTACTAGCTAGTTCGTTCATGCGCTTCGATCGTGTACGTTCACACGGTCGGTCGAAGCAAAGCCTCTGGAATGCAGAAGACTGCTAGTAGCAGCCAGCAGGACGACACGGCCCTGTCAAAGCGTATATGGGAACCACACCGTGCCGAACAAACAGCTGCCCCGCTCCCAATTGTCTTGCCTTTGCTTGAGGGTGATTCATAAGCCTGCCATGTCCAAATAATACAGTAACGACAGATGGTCCAGAATCATGAGAATTGCACAGCAGTTGAACTGGACGCACATGGAAGGAAATGCTTCTGAACACTTCCATTTAGGTCAATCCAGTACAGTGTGTGTAGCATCTGCGATTGCAGAAACCGAAACTAACCGAACCAAGGCTCTTGGCTCACCAGAGAGACCAGCGAGCCAAACAAACCTGTCATCGTAAAGTTTAACCGACATACAAAACAATCCATCACCCACACACATGGGGGATTGCAAAAACCGTACGGATACAAGTTTGACTTCACATAGAACAGTCATCTTGAGCCATCAAACAGATCTGAAGCCGCCCAGAAGATTAGGCAGATTCTTCGCCGTTATCCTGGCGATCAACGTCTGTCTTCCAGCTTTCATCCTCCTTCTATATCCTTCCTTTGCTGAGTCGCTAGGACCTCCTTCGCTACCCGCAGCATGGTAGCCACCCCTTCCTCCAGCTGCTCCTTGTCAATATTAGCAATTGACCCTGTCCAGTAATGCTCCGGCAACTGCTGTTGCTGTGGCGGCTGTCGCTGCATTGTTAGCTGATGATCTGAGAACGGTGCTTTGAAAACCACTACGTCCTGGGGGAGAAAAGGGAAATATTCAGTAAATGCAAATGATTATGTTGATCTATGGCCAGGAATTGAAGTGTATATATGTTCATTAGCTGCAATCAGGATTACCCAAGGGAAGAGCAAGCCAATTAGGCGACCCTCTTTTTCAGACGCTGGCAGCAGAAAAAGAGTTTGCGAAGGCAATCGTATCACAGCACACTGAAACAGAGGACAAATTAGACATTACTACAAGTGTACGAAATGGCAGGAAAAAAACACTAGGTGTAGGGAATGACGCAGGTGAACCACAGCTAAATAACACAGGTGCTAAAAGATTAGAACCAATCACTGACCAGCTTCCTCTCTTTTAGTTGTTCAAGAAACCTATGCTGATTTAAAGCCCGGAATACTATAAATTCTACCTTGTCCTTGCCACAAGGTTTCCTGCAAAATGACCAGAAAAGATATCATTCACAGCACATTCAAAAATGTGATAATGCAACAAGTTCACATGGAAAAGAACGAGTTTGGGAAATAAGCTTGTACATATGCTCCTGGTGTATGAGTGGACCAATCTCCAGAGTTTCCGGCCACTTTGCCACAAGTCTGCATACAGAAAGTAGGGTTTTGGCGTAGTGAATTACAAAAGTGCCAGCAGTACATTGCTCAAAAATAAAAATAAAAATTCTAGTACAGGTCATTTCTTTTAAGAAAAGGACAAGAACATCAGACAATGACAAGAACTATTGATCTCAACCAAAGAAATCAATAAAAAATGATAATGAGATATAAAAATTCAAGGAAATGCAAGGATTGCCACAATAATCAAACACTTACGTTTTAGCCGCTGTTCCTCTCTTATAAGTGCTATAACCCTGTCAGGTATATGCTAAGGTGAGAATTAACAGAAAGACAAAAAACATGTCCTGTGAACAAATGTGTTCATACTATGAATGGTAAGAAAAAACATAGCAAGATTGCAGCACACAAAATACAGACAGACTGGAGCATTAGATTCCAACGTTGAAGGTGGAAGTGAACCATGGCTGAAAATTAGCATTGGCAGAAACTGATGCCACTTTGCCACAAGTCTGCATACAGAAAGTAGGGTTTTGGCGTAGTGAATTACAAAAGTGCCAGCAGTACATTGCTCAAAAATAAAAATAAAAATTCTAGTACAGGTCATTTCTTTTTAAGAAAAGGACAAGAACATCAGACAATGACAAGAACTATTGATCTCAACCAAAGAAATCAATAAAAAATGATAATGAGATATAAAAATTCAAGGAAATGCAAGGATTCAATAATCAAACACTTACGTTTTAGCCGCTGTTCCTCTCTTATAAGTGCTATAACCCTGTCAGGTATATGCTAAGGTGAGAATTAACAGAAAGACAAAAAACATGTCCTGTGAACAAATGTGTTCATACTATGAATGGTAAAAAAAACATAGCAAGATTGCAGCACACAAAATACAGACAGACTGGAGCATTAGATTCCAACGTTGAAGGTGGAAGTGAACCATGGCTGAAAATTAGCATTGGCAGAAACTGATGCAATCTATGTTTTAAGGGGATTAATTTTTCTCCTTCATATTTGAGTAACCATGATTCAATGTTTAGGAGTTTATTCCAAGCGAATTTATCTTCATTCCTCGTCTTAGCAAGAAAATAGGTCAAGATAACACAAGATTTACTTACACAAGCTTTTCAAGGGAAAAGATATTTTTCTTGCAATTTCATACAGACATAAAAGATCATAAAAGTGCCCATATATCAGGATCATGCATTCGGCTAGTAATTGCAGATTTTTAAAAAAGTTAGTGGAATCTTTAATAAATTCCATAAAATGCTGCATGATGTTTTTGAGCACAATAATGCAAATAGAGACTTACTTCGAGTTTGCAAATAAATACAGGCTGTCCTCTCACTATCCCGGATAAACTTCCCTGATAGAAAGCAAACATCAGTTGTTCAAAACCATACGGCAAACATACAACATAATATATACCGCATAATATAAGTTCAAATTTACATGATGGAAAATGATCTAAAAATTGTATGGCAAAATTTGGAGGGCAAGGAGGGGTATATCCAGTGTTTAGAACTATGCCACAATGTATTGACTAATAAGTAATCAAATGTGTGACAACTGACACAGCACACACAATTGAAGTTACCAACATAAACTACAATTGATCATAAAACTAACACGTTAATTGTCATAGATATGGTCTTACTTTCAGTGAACTCATCGTATACAAACAAGTACAGGCGGCTGTACAGATCCAGTTTTATGTGTCCTTCCAGTAAAATAAAAGAGGAACATTTTTTTTACTTTTAAACACTCTAGTAACATGTGAGCAGTCCCTAAGAGGCCAAGAAACTTAAGAAGGCTCCTACCAGCCAAATGTTCTACACTGCACTTGCAATTTTAGTACAAAATTCTAAAAATCTAGCATCCCATGTCTAAGTTGGGGAAGGGAGCAGGGACGCTGACTATGTATCTGTATATGTAAGCACCAAGTACAAGAGGAAATCCTTACCTCCCAAATTTTGACATACTTTGGTGGTGGTTGTTGGGCACTTGGATGCTGCTCAATAGACATATTCATGGCATAATTGTTAGTCACACCTAGGGAATCGACTCCTGTGTTTGACACATGGACTTGTAGCGGTGTTGCCCCTATGTTAGGTAGTCCCATCCTGGTAGATCCTCCTAAACAAGTTGAGTTCATAAGCCTAACCTGTGACAGATTGTTGAGGCAGCCATGACCGCCTGGCCATATTGCCTGTTGAATATGATTTTTACAGGCTTTTGTTCTTGCAGAACTACTAAAACTTCACTCCAAATGATGCAACAATTTCATATATACGCATGTATATGCATGAATACAAGGTTAATGTGTGTAACCCCCAACAAATATCAATCTCACTGTTGATTATGACAAGATCCTGCAAAAAGCTGCTTCCCCATATGTAGTGATTCATGTTCATGTATAGCTGATTTAAACTAATGTCTGACCAACGTCAAATCTGAATAGCACAAACAATTAGCGTTGTACATCTTTCTTATTAACAAATTATGGTGCTTGGCGATCTATGTCTATTTCAATGGTATCTTTCATTCACATTGATAGAGACATATTATTCAGTAATACAGGCTGCTAGAAATATAGCACTCAAAAAATTTATGAAAAACTGGATCATGTAATGGCATATAAATCTGTCTGCTATAAAATAATCACCAACTCCCCCACCCAAAAAATTTATGCGATCACTTTTTTGGCCATATTTTAGGCATGCTGGCCTACTTTCACAAAGCTCTCCCTAAATCCCTCCCATGCACAAAAATAACAGCAACAACATTTTCTTTCTACAAAGATAGAACCAAGACAGGACCTTATTATGCTTAACACTAACTTTTCTCTAACTTTTCTCTAACCTGAGAAGTTGGCATTTGAAGTTGGTCTTGACATAGTAACTGCAGGTGCACTGTTGAACTTCATTATGGTTTGATTTGGGGCCACGTTCCCATGTAAAGAATGACTTAGAGCTGTCAGAGCCACCATAAAATTCTCAGATAGCAACACAAGGAAGTCTGGGTTTTTTGCATGATCAACTGGTGGATCAGCATCTCAAGGATTTTGCTTGCCCTGCAGCAGAATATAAAACCAGTATCATTAGTGCATTCATCACAACTGCTGGAGGCCTTGAAAGGCCAAAATTCTCAACAACTAAAAAGAAAACAAGAAGGAACAGAAAAAGGCATGTGCAACACAAGTGACAGCATTACCGCATTGTATATTGCCTTCAATGCTGGAAGCTGTTTTGGAGATATCACCGACAATGAGACAGAACACTACAAAAAAAAAGATAGAATCAACCAAAGGCTACTGACATTCCATTGAGACACAGGAAATAAACCTCAATAACAAGCTATGGCAGAACTTGTGCAACACCTAAGCAAATGATTTTGCAATGGCTTCAGCATCAGCAATAGAATGCCCTTTTCATGACTCAATATTCTCTTTATGATCAGTACGCTGAATAGGAATATAGTAGGTAGGTGTACACAAAGGATATGGATTACTTGCAGCCACAAGTATGCAGTGCTTTTGTGCTTCATGGTTTTGATTATTCTGGGTTCTATTAGGACTGCCTTGAAGTATCTAGTTGCACATAAGAAAATGACCATCAGCTTGCATCAGCATAGTAACTACAAAAGAAATTATCTGTACTTTAATATTCAAAAAACAAAGATCGCATTGTGCCACCAAACATTTTAAATCTCATTTTCTTTTTTTTAATGCAATGATAGGAGCTCTGCCTTTCAATTAAGTAGGGGAGCAAAAGAGTTTATGTATAAATAAACAGAGTCCTCCACTAAGAGGGGAGGAAGGGGTTGGTTTAGGCCACTGCTGCAAAATGTAAGTTTCACCACTGCGAGCAAAATGGACTAGTGCCCAAGAAACAATGTTGCAGACTGACAGGGAAACCTTTGTTGTCATACTTACTGCAGTTTATTCTTATCTCTTGGTAATGTACATAGATTATCGATAATAAATGAACAGTGATGATCCATACTCTATTGATTAAGACAAAATAGAGTGTATTTTCCATCAAGGCGTTTTTAATGAAAATAACCAAGATTCAAAACGATATGGAGACAATGTTCAGACTTAGCCAAATCATAGCTTGTGCAAATAGCTTAGTAGGAGGATGAATTTCTGTTTGGGGGATATAGTAAGAGGATAGTGTGGCCTATATCTAGAAATAACTATCATGTATGCAAAGAATTATTTCCAGCTATGAAAACAATTAACAATATTAGAATAATGTGTAAACAACAATATCATTTCAAACTCTTGTAATTTTGTTGTTGTGAAGTAATGAAATTCGGCTTTGCCGTAGTAGAAAAAAAACAATGTCATTTCAAAGACAGCTATAAATAAATATATGCCATAAAGTGGAACAGATCATTATTAACACACAACTGATCAAGAGCAAAACAAAATGAAATTGTAGGCAAACTACTCCAGACATCATGCTCTCATAACAACAAAACTCAAAGAGCAACAAGATATCATGAAAGGTTAAACAAAACTCCAACATGCTAGCTTTTGGCCACATGGGACTAGAAATTTTAAACAACTATAACAGGTCAATACCATCAGTGCTTCAGCAAGACCTTCACAAATAGGAACTTCATTAAATCCTCCACCACTGAATGATATTCCAGATAACCATGATAGGAAAGCATCAATATCTTTCGTCCAACCACTTCGCTGCACACGAAAAGCTGCATTGCAAAATGTTCACATATTGCATATTTGATAGAATGGATAATAAACTATATTCCCACAGGCATGGACGATATAAAGGCATGCCTCCGTAAGGTCCATGGGTATGGAAAACGACTAATGCAAGCTCAGGTAGTGCCCCTGCAAGCCTCTGCACAAATGAAGAATAGGTTACACACCGAAACGATTCATGGAATAGCATTAGCATGCATAAACTGAGAACTCAGATGATAAATATTTTAACATCTGGACATACAATTACCTTCCCTAGCACTTCATGGGCACAAAAGCTCCTGCACAAATTTGAATTTTCTCCATTAATAAATCGTACTAAAATGCAAAAGTTCAGCACAAATGCACGATGACGTGGGAAATGAATTGTGTGATGATGGCACTGAACTTGAGTTTCAAACATTGACCGAAATTAATAGCATGCTATCAGATAGGGGTTTATTAAAAAGGATTGCAGCTTAGTGGGCATGATCGACAATTAGGAAGTAGATGCTTCGTCATGAAACAAAACACTAATACCACACAAAAACGCATCAATCCTTCGATAGTCATCAATTTGAAGCTTCGAAGCAAACTAATAATTCCAAAAGAAAAAGAAAATTCGAAATCAAGAGGGCTTAAATCCTCCTACGAACACACAAGCCTCCATGAAACCGTACCCCAGCACCCAATTTCACTCCTCAGCGATCCAGCAATGGAGAAGAGGAACATTCCCCGTTGCTAGTTCACCACCAAAACCCTAGCGAAGAGGGCCCAAGGTGGTGCGGCCATACCGCACTATCTTCTGGACGTAATCAGTCAGAATGGTGGACCAGTAGGGCCCTAGGGCAGCCGTACCCTCGACGACAACCACCAGCTGCCTCTCCGCCTCCGCCATCAGCAGCGAGCCAGTGCCCGGTGGTCGGTGTCCTCGAGCTCTCGCTAATCCAGCGAAGACGAGGAAGCCGGGTAGTAATAGAGGGGCCAGCTCCAGAGGCCCACAATTCACTCCATGACAGGTGGGCCCATGCTATTTCGTTTTGGTGAGGACACGTGTGAATGTCACATCAGAGTGTGGTGATATTCAGAGGTGATGGAGTCACATCAGAAAATAAAAATTCTGATTGAAAAGATTTTATTTTACTCTGTTGATATTGAATGAATCATATTGATATAATTGGATTCCTTTAGTTATCGAGCATCACACAAAAAATGTTGTTAAATTAAGTTGAATCCATCGTATGCAAGAACACAATGTGACATCCAGTACAACTGAAAACAAGAACTGTTGCTTAAGGGTAGAATCATAGATAATTAGAATGGAACCGTTGAACTATTCCATTCCAACAGGATAACTAAACAACTACAAAACCCTTTTATATATACTCTTGTATCTTGTCAAATAGTTTTTGCAACATCATTCATCTGCTCAGATGTATCTTCTGATATTGTAATCACTAATTCACCATGCTCCTCCCTTTTACTTGCTGATATATGACATGCCACGATGACAATGACACCACTGCCAATTCAGCTTCAATGCCACCCACCGTCGCTTCACCAGCGCAGCTCCTCATCATGTAGCAAGTGCTTGGACCCGCCATGGATACAGGTGTACTGTCCTGCAGAGTTTCGTCTTTTTTTTTTTTCCCCTTCTGCAGAGCTTCATCCTGTTTTACACGGCGCCTGCTGTCAGTAGAGCCCTAAAAGTTTCCACCAAAAGCTCCCAATACCTCCCCAGATGAATACATTAATCAACGTTGATATAAAACCAATCCTGAAAACATCGGGAAGATCAATATATCCAGCTGCAAAAGGAAAGGAACATGTTAATTGCATTGGGATAGCAATCTCAGGGGACCGCATATACACAAAGGAAGGGACGCTCAAATAATCAAATGACAAAGCTTCTCATTCTATACAAAAACAACAATTAAGAAAAAAAAATGAGGCCAAGAATAACCTGTTACAGTGCACGATTAGATTTAGACCCAAACGGATCTACTAGTAACCCATAGAAGAAAATATATAAACGTGAATGACACTGAAGCACGATGTTTTTTTAACGAGGTTTCAGCAATGTGCCTACATCCTCGAGACATGACTATAGACACTCTTACCCATAAAACAACAGCTACACCGGCATCCGGGCGTCCATGACCTCACCATCGCCCAAACCAGCCGCCAAGTCATCTCATAGTTACAACAATGGCCTCATATTTATAACCTTTTAGAACTCAAAGTTTGACACCATTTCTGTCCAAACCTCTAATACGACTCAAGTCTAACGTAACCAAAATCATACACATATACTGACACATATCTAATATAACCAAGAAGGAACTAAGTTTAGAACAGAAGCTGGACTAATAAAATTACCTCCAAAGTACACCGCGGCTTGCCCACTACTGTAGTGAGTTATTCCCCCAAACAAATCTGTGACGAACGCCAAACAAAGTGCTGAAAGCACACTAGGAACACCTGCGGCTACATGCATAGCCAGGAATGCAGAGTACAGGGCTCCAACATGCCCAGTTTGGCTTGCGAATAGATAATGGAGCAAAAGGTAGGAGCCCTGAAGAACACAAAATGCTGCAGGCCAACTCAATGAGAAAGACTGAAGCAGCTTAGCAATACAGTTTGACATCCAAGAAACAATCCCCAAGTTTGTGAGTTGTGCTGCCATCCCAACAAGAACTGAAAACCAAGCCAATGTATCCCATGCGGATTTTTCACTCAAGATATCAGCCCAGTCCAGCACACCAAGCAGGAGAAGAATGGAGAGCCCAAGCATTGCAGCCACAACGCTAGACACACCAATAGCATCCCTGAACAGAAATTGCAACAAGTTATATATCCATCGTGACCTTTAATTTTAAAAATAAATATATCCGTCATGACCATGGGACACAAAAAAGCACACCAGAGTACTATTTCTAGGCACAATGCATAAGATCTCATAAATAGTGTTCCAAAGTATTTTCCCTAATTTGTAGTAGCTACCAATAGCTGAAATTAAGGATTAAAGATATACTATGGATCTCTCAAGTATTTAAACATGTAGTGATGGATATAGATGAATACAATGATCAAAGATAAATAAAAAGAAAACATGTGTCATCAATAGCAGGATGCATATGGACCTTCGAGTTTCCTTTCATATTAGAAGCAAGCAATGATCATGGAAAGACAAACAAAGAGTGGGAAACATGCATACTATATAAATGGGACAGTGCACTATTACAACTTAAGGATGAGATAATCAAACAACTATTCGCTTTCAGATTATTTTGATCATTCCAAGATAAGTGTGATGAGGTTTTTTGGAGCAGCTTGTGAAAGTCCATGCAAATCTTTTATTTAAAAAGAACCATATAGTAAAACAGGTGGCAGGTTGCAGGATGGTATTGAGATCACGAGTCAACATTATGAGATGAACTTCTTCAGTGACAGATAATCTTACCCAAAAATCCATAGTGCGACTGCAAGACTCATTGTACCAATCATAACCCATTCATTTTTAGTCACCGGTCCCATCTGCTTCTGCTTCTCTGCAGCCAATGCCGGGGCATCAGGGGTTTCCTTTATTTCAGGGGGGAAGATTTTGTATAGCAAGTATGGCGTTGCTAGGAGAGAAACAATAGCTGGCAAACTAGCAGCTTTAAACCATGCTACCCATGGATTTGCAATAACAACACCAAGCTTTTCTGCTAGATTCAAGCACAACAGATTTTGTGCCCCAGCAGTCAGGAATAAAGCACTCGAGCTACTCGCTGCCTGTCAAGAAAAAAAAAACATCAAGATGCATAACATACCAGACGAAGTATATATATGAACATTGAGCAATCATGCGTAGACAGAAACCGATCTAATAATATTCACCCCAAGAACCATATTTCAACAACGGAATCACCCAAGAACCATATTTCAACAACGGAATCACAAAGTTTGATTCTGAGGATTTTGGCACTAGATGTCACACTGACAGGCAGATCCTAGAGTCACATGCCAATGCTGACGAAATCCAACATTACAATGAAAATCCATGGTTTTAATAAATTTTTAGAACTTATTAATTTCCATTTTCACTTTTACAAGGAAATGCTGCATTAAAAAAAAAGGCAACATGAAGAAACAATAAACTGTTGGGAATTCAACCCTTAACTAAAAAAGTCGTTTCTACTAATCAGCTAACAGTATTTTTTCTCATAGAAATTCAGCTATTTAATATTTTCTTATCCCCTTATAAAGAACCGAATTATATATATATTTTCCAAAAACGGAATGTGGTCAACAAGCATTGCATTTACAAGTCAAATCGCCTTTGTTAAAGTTAAGATTGTATGTACCAACAAAGTTTTCAACATTAGGGCTCCTTAGATTAGGTTGACATCCACCTAACACAGTAATCTCAGATATCAGATGAATTATAATCACCTCTATCATTTGTGCTTATAAATATGGTACTGTTTAGTGAAAGATATTTGGTATTACGAGTTCAGTACCGTTTAATGGCAACTATTTGTAAGCAAGAAAGCATAATCTACAGAGTAAGGTAAGGGTAAACTAGGCTGTTTACAAGGAAAATTGAATTATTAAATTATCACACACACACACACACACACACACACACACACACACACACACACACACACACACACACACACACACACACACACACACACACACTATTTCTTTAGTAAAATGTACTGCTTTTCACATTGCCATCAGTTATCCATGTAGGGAAAAAATCTCAGGCATCAGCAAGCAACAGAAAGAAAATGAACTGAACTGCATTGATTACTTGATTAGCAATGGCTTCGGTTCTGAGTTTCTGACCCAAAGGTAGTAGGTTCAATCTCAGAACAAATTACTGTTTATTGTCATGCTATTTGAGTGGGGCAGCCAATAATTTTTCTTGTCATGAATGTTTTAGTGACAAAATGCACAGAGAGGAATGGTGCACCATTTTCACGAACCCTTAGCTTGAAGCTGAAATGCACAAAATTTTGAAGAGGTTTGAAGAGGACTGATGATATTTTGAATCTGAATGCACAAAATTTCAATCGACCAATGCAGGAGAGATGTCCTTAGTTTTTAGCATGCAGATAAACTACTACATTCTGATACAACAATTACTGATATGGCATCTGCATCATTGGCAATTGCTCCCTTCAAGATATGTATAATCAGGACTCAGGAGTATATGTGAAAATACAGTCCATGCATGCAGTATGATCTATCTAATCTTGGAACAAGAAGTAATATATCAGCAAGTTCATCAATTGATATCTGACGAGCGAACTGCACTACTTAATTACCTTTTTTTGTTTTTGTTTTGGAAAACAAACAGTAGCTACTCTATATATATTACGTACCTGGAATTGCGTCATGACAAGATATTGTCCGAGCTTCTTTGAAGACGGATGATTGGGCTTGCTGTCAGCCGAGAGGGAGAGTGACTTGATGATGGGCAGGAAAATGCCCCCTGCCCTGGCGGCGGTGCTGGGCATGGCCGGCGCTATGCAAGCCTCGCCGAGGGTGAGGCCGTAGGAGAGCCCCAGCGTGCTGCTCCCGAGCCACTTGACGAAGTAGGTGGCGACGCGGTCGCCGAGCCCCGTCTTGACGAATCCCCGCGCGAAGAAGAAGGAGATGACGATGAGCCAGATGATCTCGTTGGTGAAGGCGGCGAAGGCGGCGGCGAAGGGGAGCGTGTGCGTGGCGACGGCGGCCGTGAGGCCGAGGAAGGCCCAGGCGCCGACGGGGAGCGGGCCCAGCACGAGCCCCGCGATGGTGGAGAGGAAGATGGAGAGCAGCTGCCACGCGCGCGGGCTCACCTCGGCGGGCCGCGGCGCGAGGAACCGCACGGCGAGGCCGACGGCCAGGGAGATGACGAGCGGGCCGAGCTTGGCGCCGGAGGAGGCGGCCTTTGCTGGCTCGGGGCTAGGAGGGGCGGCTGCTGAGGCGGCCTTTGCTGGCTCGGGGCTAGGAGGGGCGGCTGCAGAGGCGGCCTTTGCTGGCTCGGGGCTAGGAGCAGCGGCTGCTGAGGCGGCATTTGCTGGCTCGGGGCTAGGAGCAGCCGCTGCTGAGGCGGCTGCGGAGGTGGCGGGGAGCTTTGGCCTGGGGCTAGAATAACCTGGGGCTGCGGAGGCGGACGCGGAGGCGAGGAGAGGCTGCAGCAGCAGGCCATGGCCATGGCGAGGCGTGCGGCAGAGGCGTTTATGGTGCGGGGAGAAAGACGGGGAGGGAGACTTTGCCGGGGCGGCGGCGGAGGTGATGAGCCGCCGATGCCGGTGCCGGGAGAGACGACGTCGACGGCCGGTGGGTGATGCTCTCCATCGGCGGCCGCGGAAAAAGTGGGCGGCGTGGCCGAGTGGCTGATGGTTTCAGTCCCCGGACCGGACGGGAGGGGAGCGAGCGAGCGACCATTTCAATTTTGAAGTGGATATGCAGAATCGGGCGGAAAGTGGCGGGAGTGGCCGAGGATTCAAGGAGCCGAGTTAAAGTCGTTTTGGGCTAAGATGCGTATGGGTTACGACACAGATGAGCGGCCGCCAGAGGCCTGGGCCGCTGGGCCGTTGGTGCCTGCTGCTTGGGTGGTCCGTTCCGTCGCGGAAAGGGGCATGTGTATGACTCACCAACTCCAACTGGACCGTGGCGCCAATGGGCCTGTGGTCCAGTAGTAAATAAAGGTGGGAGTGGTTTGAGCGAGCCGTACGTAATCGAAGCGTTGATCCAGGTTCATTGCCTGCTGATCCCTTGGGTCCCAGTGGATATTACGTGTCGCGCAGGCGACCAGAGGACTGAATCTGCAGGCAACGAAGCTTTTGCCATGACAAAAGGTACGTGTAGAAGGTGTAGAAGATAGGATAGACGGATCTGTATCGTTCATGAGCGGGCTCGTCACTCGTGGCCTTCCCGGCGCCCAAGTGCAGGGTCATCCAGCCTTCCACGCCGTGACGACAGAGACCACCATGGACTAACTGGAGAAGGGTATATGGCTCCAGTGGTGGTGCTACGGTAGTGGAGGCGAACGTACGGAGGCGGAGGCGGTCAAGGTGGTGGAGTGGAGCTATTGAAGGAACCGGAGCTCTTTTGCAATGGGAAGAAGGAACCATCGCGACGACTCAGCCGACGATCGCGAAGCAAAGACCCTGGTGTGCCCTCCTCTGCACGCTCCTCGCTCGCTCAGCTACGCGCAGAAGGCAACATCGGCCCACGGCCATCCGCGCGCGGAGCTTCACCATAGGAGCGCACGAGCGGTGGCGCAGGCGAGTAGCTAGCAGCGCTGGAGAGCGGCGGCTTGGGGAGACGTTGGTAAGCGGCCGCGCGGACCAGCCGCTTTGGCGCCACGGGTACGGACTTGGAGCGACAACCACGGGCGGCGGCGGACTTGGAGCGACAGTCCGGAAAGGAAGACTGGAAGAGATACGATAGGTGAGTGTGCTGCAGGCAGTATGGGCCTTGGCCCTTGGGCCAAATAACCAAAATAGACGTATTCTTTATCCATTTCTTGCTTTAAAAAAATCTTTAAATGTTGTTTACTTTAGTGTGTTGGCTAATTTTCCTAAAAACTTTAATGGTCACTATTTTATGATTAATTGATGCAAGATTGTTATTTACGATATATCAATGGCTATTATAGGCACAACTAAGTCAATAAAAAAATAAGCAGGGACACTACATACATTTGGCATCTTCCATACATTAGAAAAGACCAAGAGAAGTCGTTTCGCGAAGCATTTTTTAAATGTCTTTGGCTCCTTTAAAGAAGCCACTTCTTCAGAGAGACCAGGACAAGAGCTGTTTTTCTGAGCATCTAGAGCCTTACCAAACAAACTCTAATGCAAAACTCTGATTCCAAACTTCCTATCAATAAATATATTTGTCAGAGTCAAGTCGAACTTGGTAGTCGTGTCACCAACCAGCTCAATTAAACACCGAATCACTCCGACGTTGCCAATCCACTCCGATCTGCATAGATGCGGCGTTCCGTCTTAGCATCTTAAAAGGAGTATGGAAATAAAAAAAAAACTGAGTTTCTTATGCGCCGGCCCATTGTATTATTCCAAGAAAATGGTTCCGTTTGGGCCGAGATAAGATCCCCAGGTTGTTGGGCCATGAGCCGTGCCGAGCCACACATTGCACCACGCCTCACGGCCTCACGGGCACTGGCGCCTGGCAGCGGATGCGTGCGAGTGGGCCCCGCAGTTCGTCACCTGCTCCTACCCCCTCCCCTCCCCTCCCCTCCCAAGACGCAGCCGATAAAAGCGTCGCCGACCTCGCCGTCTCCGACCAGATTACTCATTATTTTAAGTGTGAGGCCACCGCGTATGGACAGCTGCGGCGGCGGCAGCACATGCGTACTACAGTCCGCTGCTGCCATTCCTGCCGCTTGTTCCACTCGCGGCGGCCGGTGACCACACCACCGAAACCCACAGCCCTTGGGAACAAAACCGGCGGCGATGACGAAGGGCGCCGCGGTTGGCGCCGGGCCGGCTCCCGAGCGGCGGCCGGCCACGGGTTCGCGCCTCCTCGGGGCCACCCCTCTCTCCGCCCCGCCGCGTCGGATTGCGGACCCTAGTGCGGGACTGCGGGCGACGGTGCTGCGGTGGCGAGGGCTGGGGTTGGGGACCGTGGGGGCGGGGTCCGCGGCGGGTTCTCGTCGCGAGCACGGTCTGGCGACGCGGGATCTGAGCCGCCATCGAGGATTTCTTTTCGAGCATTTGGTTGCGAAATATTTCGTTTTGGTACGCGCTCTGCCTTCTCCGCTCCTGCTCGTCCTTCTCGTTCCCGCCGCAGCTTTCAATGCTAGATTGCATTCTTTCCTCCTCCACTCCTCGTCCTTTCCCGAACCCTAGATCGAATCGAGGCTGCGCGCGCTCCCATTCTCCGGAGCGGCCGTCGCTTCAGGTGCCCATCCCTACGGTGCCGCCTCGCCGCCATTCCGCCTGGAATCGGTGTCGGCAGGGGCTGGGAACCGTGCGGAGCCGCCTGACGCGGCTTACACTGCGCCTGCGCTGCTCTCATTCGCGTCTTCTTTAAGATTAGTCAATACTGTACCTCCAAGTTTAATGGACATCACAAGTACAAACTCCGGTGCCTCAGTGGTGATCTCCTTCCCCTGCTGTTGCCGGTGCTCTGCTCTGGAAAAGCGTTGTTCTCACGACTGGTCGGCCACTGCCGTACGGTCCGGTCCTGGATTTCTTCCGTCCGTTTTCATGCCAGCCGTGGGGGCATATGCCAGGTGCTCTGGTCTTCGTTGGGCCCTTCGTCAGGTCTTTACGGTGACGAGCACCCACCAGGTGTGCCAACCCCTTCTCTTCCCTTCCTGTGCGAAACTGAGCACCCAACCTCTAACCTAAAGCTATTTGTATTTGGATCTGATCTAATTACAAGTGCATACATGTATTGTGCCTACTAGCTTTGATCCCTTTCAAAGGTTATCAAGCATACATGTGCACACCCATGTCCTTTATGGGATCCGCACCTGTGGTTCTGTGTGCTTTGATCTGCTTTGTTCTGAATGTTCCTAGCCCTTCTGCTCCTCATCCTTCCCACCTTGGTGGCATTTGGATAGGCGGCGTGAATGGGATCAGGATATGTGATGATGAGATAAAAAAAACTCGACCTACAGAGGTAAGCCAGCCTCAGGCATTGCATTAAGAAGAAGATCTTCTCATGCAGGTTGAGAAAACCCCAAAATCCCTACCCCACCATACATGACTGGACGCGTAAACCTGTGCTACAGATTAGGGGGATTTTTGAACCCCAGCCTGAAAATTTGCTTCCTTTGGGATTCGAACCCACGACCTGCCCTTTCGGTGAGATATAAAAAGGTGGTTTTCTGGCTCGGGTGATAGTACCCAGTGGTCATTGCATTGCAAGTGAAATTTACTTAGGGTGACCGTTTTGGACATGGAAATGGCCGAACCTGTGAATGGAGTGCTGGTGAAGGGCGATGATGTTCTACCTTTTCTGAATTGCATACCATTGAGCAATCAAGGCAGCTGCGAATATCTAATTAGAGCTGACCCTGTCCCCTCCTGAAAGCCTATTTAATCATCCTTTTTGTTTGTGGTTCTCCCTAGGAAGGTCACTTGGATATGTGACAACCAGCACAGTTCCACATACATTAGAGCATCTCTAATAGTTTCCAAAACCCACTTTCAATTTTTTTTTTTTTTTTTTTTTTGGTTTGATTGATAAAAGCTGCTTTCCAACAACTCCTTATCTCAACTACCAATCTCTCTACATTTGGATTCAAAATTGCCTTGGAGTGAGATTTTGGAAACAATTAGGAACCCAGCAAATATGCTCTCAACTTTTTTAGCCACTTGGAAAACTCGTTGATTTACCAATTTTTTTTTTTTTTTTTTTGGGAACTATTGGAGATGCTCTTAGGATGAGTAAGTTGTGCAGCAGGAGAAGGAAGGGTTTGGTTTCTATGATTGAGCAAAGGTGTTGCTGAGCCCTGTTTTTTCTCTTACATATACTGGTTTACATCATGATGCCTTATGACTTCCGTTTTTTTGTTTTGTACAACTATCTAGTGGCTATGATGATTGAATATTCCATTAGAGAGCTTCTGCACTCTGGGCTGGTCCCTTGGATTTGCTGCTTAACTTGGATGGCTTGTTTTTACTACCTCTGTCCCAAAAAGAATGCAATTATGTCTATGCACCTGGACAAGTACTCTGCCAATTCTGTGCATGCATCTGAACAAGCATTCTGTTTGAATGGAGGTAGTAACAAGTAACCAGTTGTGTGTGAGAGATGGAGAAGGATTACATTGTGCTTCCTTTATAAAATGCAGCTGTCATGGTGGTAATGGATAAACCTGAGCCACTCAAGAGCATCTTTTTCTTATAGTACAACTGTCTGAATTGCCCCTCTTCCCTACCCACCCACACAAGCACACCCACTAAAAAAAACCCACAATGCAAAACCTTCTAGCTAACTCATGGCAGTTTTTTGAAGGCTGGTTTTGTTCCTGTTGCAGCTGATGTGAATTGTGACACCTAATCTGCTCTTTGAACTGCTTCAAAGTTTTCTATTTTCTACTATGTGCTCTTTATCTGGTTGTTTTTTTATGCTCTTTTGCATGTCCTGTTGATGCTCTACCCTGATCTCTAGGCCTTGGTCTTCATTTGCCTTCCTACTGGATTTGAACCTGGGACCTGGGTCAATGTTAGTGGGGACTATATGACAAGTCTGTTCCATCTCATAAGTTCCTACCCTGAGTGCTCCTCAAGAATGAATAAATAATATTTCGATGTGGGGCAATGATCAACAACCATGGCTGACATAAGCGCCTTTGATAAATCAAGGCTGCTATGGGTACAAAACTGGAATCCCCGCTTTCCTCTCTTGGAAACTTTTTCAATTATGTTCTAGTGATAGTGGCTTTGTCCTTGGATGGTCATGCCATTCTTCATGGGTGATAACCAGGCTAGCTTCACTTATCTGATCAAGTTGATCTGGTGATAAGAGATGAGGGGATACAGCTAAATGAATGAGCAAAGGCGAAGCTGAGCCCCACACCCCCCCCACACCCACACACACACACACAAAAAAAAAAGTGAACACGACTTTATGTGATTTCCTTCATATTTTAGTTTGAATGTGTTGTTGCTTTGTGTTTTCTCGTCTAACCTACATAATTTTTTAACTTCATTCCTTTTCTTGCATCTGTTTAACACCAGATAGATACCTTTGAATTCTGTTCATTTGTAGGTTGAGATGTTTACTAATTTCTGTTGATTCTGCTATGATGGTTTGTATTGGCCTTGGTTTGCATGATGATACTTTCTGTTAACTTTGTTCATCCCAGAATTTACTGCTGTAATTTCATGAGATGTTTAGATCGTGTACTCCTGTAGTTCTGTTGGAGCTGGGTGAGTAACTATTATAGCCATGCAGGGTGTACATTCTTTTGTTTTTTCAGTTTTTTTTGGTCGCTTGGTCTGTCGATCTTCCTTGTTTGGAACTGTTCTTCAGTGGCTGTGATGATAAAATGCCCCAGCCCCTATTACTTTGTAGCATCCTGAATTTATACCTTTGGTATTTTGCTCAATTTGTTGCTAAACTAGGATGGCTTGTACCATAACAAGTAACCAGTTTGCAACTAATTGTTGTCATTGCGGCGGTGGATCCTGTGGTGGTTGTGTAGTATGTATATATTTGAATGAATGATGCTACTTAAAAGTTCATTTAGAGAGGGATGTAGGAAGTACACGGTGCTTCTACAATTATTGTGTTATACTGGGGCAAATCTGAGCCATTCAAAGTGACATGATGCTTCTTAAGTATTCTGTTCTGCCATACTTTTGGTTATGATTGTATTGCTCTCAACCTGTCCTGCCTTTTCCACTGATTTCAACTTGGGATCAAGATCATGGTACTAATGGGACCAACATGTCAACTTGGATTTGATGTCATATAAGATTCCTGACCCGGGTAGATTGGATGCATAGATTCATTGTTTTTTTTTTTTTGGTGGTTCGGATGCCCAGGGTGAAGTGCTCATTTAGTCATTTTGTTCTAAAGAATGTTTTCTTTTCCTGCAAACTCTCGTATTTACCTACTAACATTCTTCTAACAATAATTTGGGCAACCAGCAATGGCATTAGTGGCTTGGAGCCCATTTGGGCTGCTAGCTTTGGTGGTAGTGGTCCTAATTTGTGCACCATGACGACCTTGATGGGAGCCCTTGAGAGGGCATTCAGCAATGTGTCCACAAGACCAAATATATATACACACACACCATCATGGTATTAGATGCAGGTTATAACAAAATGTTTTCTCCCTGTATTGCTTCACTAATTAGGTAGGGCTGTTGCATTTATGGCTTCATTTCACAAGTACATGTAGCTTTGGGTAGGTACAGGGTTAAAAAAGCCTGCATTCTAGGAATGGGAGGGAAATAGTGACTTGCACCGTTTGATTTCTATATAGAAGAGGGGTCATGTGGCATTTACAAATGGGAACTCAGAATATCTGAGACATTTGATGGTGCCATCCTCAAGTTTATACCAAACAATCAACAAAGAGGTTATACCAAGTATCAAGAATGATGATCTTTTGCAAGGTTTATTTCTTTCAGATGTCCTTACATTGATTCTTGAAGTATCAACAATTCAGCATGCTCCAAATGAGTTTCAATACTCAAATAAGGTAATCCAACATTTTGATCAAGTGCTTGAAATATATGGGAGTACCCCCATTTTTTAATCAGTTATTTTACTTTTTTTTCCCTAGGTGTTCTGCAGATCATGAATCGCCAAAGAGTCTTGTCTTGAGATAGTGGCAGAAAGTGCAACACAACTTTGCTTCACTAAGAACCAAGAAGCATACTGAAGCTTCATTCATATGATAAACCTCAGTTCATGGGATGATTTGCCTGTTTATAAGCTGCAATTGAACTGTACTAAATGAATCTCAAATGTAATACTGGATTGCAACAGCACTTAATGAATTTATTTAAGAGTTATTTGGTTGATCTTTGTAATGTTTTGTTAGCGGAGCAACTTTGAGCATTCTTTTTTCTTTTTCCCTTTGAACTTGTACTGCCATGCAAACCTTTCCCCACAATTACAAGCTTAATACAGCCTTTTTGCCGTTCGATAGGGATAGGGAAATCATATATTTCACCCTGCAAAAGTAATATTATATTCTAATAATTCATTCTTTATATCTCGTTTGATTCTAGCCGTTCATCTATTTTTCTTTCTCTATCACATCTTTTATAATTTCAGAATCCAAACACTACCTTAATGTCTATTGTACGACCCATTACAATATTCCATGTCAGTTTTTTTTTATTTCATATAGACTCCAAGATACATCACGAAGTTGCATGTCAATTTGATTGATTTACATTTTTGAAAGGATGGGAAAAAAACCAAAGCGACTTGTAGTCAGGTTCAAGTACGAAGCGCACACTGACAATGTGGACCATGCGCCAGACCAACCGCACCGCGACCCACGTGCCATCAAGGAACGACGAGTTCCCTTTAAAAAAAAAAAAAGCGGAAATGTTGGCATTTCTATTCTATCCGTTGGCGACCCCGAGCACACGGTGCGAATCTGGGCGCCCATCCGACGGCCGTCAGCGCTAATCAGAGAGATCCGATGGAAACAGGCGGCCCGATTGGTTTCCCACACTTCATTTGGCACTTTCCCTCCATAACACACGGTGAGCCGGTGAGGTTATTTTTTCGATTTCGCATTCCGCGCCCCGCCGCGCCCCATTCTCTTCTGTTTTCTTCGCCGGCCGCAACCATTTCCGCGGAATCCTTCCGCCGCCCCAGTCCACTTCTACCCCGGCGCCGCCGCATTGGCAACCAGCTGGGTCGCCTGCAGGTTGGGGCTCTCTGTCTCTGCGTTCAGCCTGCTTTTCCGCATCCCCGCGGCGACGGCGACGACGACTGGGCGAGCAGCGCGCCGCCGCCGCTCTACGCCGGGTGCCCAGGCCTTCGACGGGACCTTCTCCGGCGACGAGCGCCTCACCAGGTTTGCCCACCCCTTCTGTTTCCTTCCTTCCTTCCTGCTGCGAAAAACCGAGCACTCAAAACCCTAACCTATGCTATTTGGTTATTTGCATTTGGATCTCATCTGATTACTGAATTTACAAGTGTATTACGCCTATTACCAATTCCAATTTTATTATTGATTTTTTTCTGCAAAATTACCAGGCGTGCATGCGTGTGAATCAGGTCCTAAGCGCTTATGAACACCAATGCAAGCCAATAAACCACCAAGGGTGAACTGGCCGCACCACGAAAACGCTGTCCAAGGCTTCTCTAGCAGAGATGAATTTCTGAGTTCAAGCTTTCTCTTCTCCTCACCGACACAGAGGCCCAACCCTGAAGCTCGAGAGAGCATGCTTTCGTTAAGGTATGCCTCTGAGTTTATGGAAACCAACTTACTTGTGGCATTTACCGAGACAGCATGAATCCCTCAAATGTTTCTCCTTTTGCAGGTCTTCTGCTTGTAAAATTCAAGGCCCAGAGCGTCTTCAAGCCCCGTTGATCGAGAAGGTATGACCGTGATGCTGTGACATGTTATGAATATTTGGTGATGCTTAGTACAGTAATCGAGAGTTACCTGGTGATACTAGATTGTCTTCTAGCTAGGTTTTAGGTAACTTTACATCAATAGCCAGATATCTTCAAAACCATATGTCTGCTCCATGATAATAAATAAAAGCTATTGGTGGTTGGGAATCTCAATTCCTAAAAACAGACCAGGATTTCTGAAAAAACTTGATATCTGTTCTCTAACAATGCAACATGTAGTAAAACTTAAACTAGTTACAATACATACACAGAGTTGAAGATACTCTTACCTTCAATTAGTTGTGTCAAAACTTCTGGTTACGCCCTAACTGAAAAATTTAATCCCTACCTTCTCTTTTACCTACAGTTATTAATCCTCTGTCCAAATATCATTAACCTAATTGGATCTGTTTGCAATCACACTTTATTTACTTCTACAATTATTTCTCATCTTAGGCCTGGCGTTCCCTATGCAACACTCAGGCAGCCTGCAAGAGCTATTTAAGACCTGGTTTATCTGCAAAAGCAAAAGACTGTGATAGAGGTCATGCTCGTACTTATGGAGAAGGCTCATACAACACCAACAAAATGGCTACTGTTCCAGGAAACAGGATTCCCTCAGTGGAAAGCACAAGCCAATCCAGTCAAAGAGTTTCTCTGCAGAACAACATCAGCCATCAACCTGTTGGCATCAGCTCCTCTACTAGAAGTTACCAGAGCAACCATGTGGCACAGGAAGATACGAGAGCAACAAATCAATACAATTTTGCAAGAACCAATGCTTCATTACACCAGTCTGCTCCGGTTGCTGATAACATGTGCAGTTATGATAAATTTGATGCCATGGATGATGATATTCTTGCGGTTGGTGCTTTCATCTCCTGAACTTAATATTTTTTTAACTGCAACAAATGCTCCCAGGATTACATGAATCCATAAAACTACAAGGACATAATTGCATGGTGTTTTTTTTTAAATGTGTCCATGTTTGTTTTCTCAACTTTTGAAAATTTATCTTTCAGAGTATTGACGTGGACCAAATAGTTATGGAACATTATCAAGCTACGAATACACCCAGAGGACCAGCATCCCAGAACATGTCAACTCCACCAGGAAACAAATGTAACTTAAATGTCATGGATGAGGCTAATTTACCACAAGAACTATCTGAATTATGTTACCATCAATGCAAAGTAGGCCAAGTACTTATTAAATGTCCAGCTTTGTTCTATACTTAGAGTTTATTTTAACATGTTATCTCATTGTTTACTACTTTCTGCAGCTAGCTTTCTGTAGAGAGGCAATGACTCATTTGCAGGAGATGAAGGATGAGCTGATTGCAGTTGCCAATGAACTTCTTGATGACGATGGTGAACTCAATCCTGAACATTCACAAGGGCTTCGTAAAAGACGGTTCAATTCTTTGTCCTACTATCAATATTACTTCTGTTCTGAGCAGTGTTATCAAGTTGTCTGATTAATCACAATTAATTGCAATTAGTCAGTATCCTACATTCTTGACAAGGGGCAAACCTAGATTGGACCGATTAGTTTTATGGTCGTCCGATTAGTCATCAACTAATCACGATTAGTTGGACGACTAGGTGGTGGATGACCAGAAATGGCATAGGACACGGGTTGCATCTGAGATGGCTTAAACCACTTGGGCTCATGTTTTTCAGCCCAATTTGCAAACCTACATTCAGCCACCACCCTAGAGTTATCTTCATGCTTGATTTGTACTCTAGAACATATAGTATATTTACTATATTACTCCAGATATATATAGGACAACTAGGACTGACCAGGGTCGATTAGTTGCCCTAGTCGACAACTAATCACAACTAGTCACCTGGTCGGTCCCATAGTCCCATGGCAACTAGGATCCACTAGATGACTTGATAGCATAGGTTCTGAATAGGCACCTATGCTTTGCCACTGTAATGCTGATATGTGCTACTGTTATACTTTGCAGATTGCATCTTAAGAAACTGGTTCAACTACTTGAGGACCATATGACAAGGTCAGCCCAAGATGAGGAAAGACAGATATCACACTCTATGGCATCCACAACAGCTACCCAGCGCCATCTGCCACCTATGACCCCAGGAAGCACTTCTATAATGGATAGCAGTAGATTCCAATCTCAGGTTTACATCGGAGATGGACCTGGGAATAGTGATTTATGCTATTCTTCTGCCCCATATCCTTGTTCAGATAATCTAAGCACACCACTAAATTCTGTATGGAAAAGCTATACCCCAAAGGTTATTGATATTAACTACACTGAAGGATCTGGTGACAGAAAGTGGAGTAGTACAGATTTCCCATGGACTAAGGAACTTGAGGTTATTTTCTTCAATAGCATTGTTTTTATTATTTACACCATCGCTGATTTGTGAATACTATAATACTATTAACTTCTAGTGCATGTTCAGGCCAAGAACAGAAATAAGTTTGGAAACCGTTCTTTCCGCCCAAACCAGCGAGAAATAATCAATGCCACAATGAGTGGGAATGATGTTTTTGTTTTGATGCCAACTGGTGGTGGTCAAAAGTTTGACATATCAGGTAACAACTTGCACATGTTTTTATCTATCCTTGTTCTTGTTAAATGTTTGTACATTCAACTTCCTGTCCTGTGTCTCTTGAACGTTGATTTTGTTTAAGTTGGCACTCTTTCCTCTTGCCAAATGCTCACATATATACAGCACTTTTTTATGTATTAATGTTCAAGAAAAGATATTTTTTCAGAAGATTTTTATTTGGTGGGACATGTTACAATTGTTCTGTGTATCTACTATCAGCATTGATGCTCATCTATTAATCTGCAGCTTCCAGCACTTATTAGTGCAGGCTTAACATTAGTAGTTTGTCCTCTTGTCTCACTCATCCAAGACCAGATCATGCACTTGTCACAGGTAATGAACCATTTCATCTCCTTGTACATATTTCTTGATTTTTTTTTTCTGATTGACTACCTTTGGCTGGAACAGGCAAATATTCCTGCAACTTATTTGAGTGGCAACTTGGACTGGTCTGAACAGCAAGAGATAATGAGAGATTTAATGTCATGCCGCTACAAGTTGCTGTACGTCACTCCAGAGAAAATAGCTAAGTAAGTGGAATGGTGCCCAAAGGCTATTGTTTTGCAATACAATGTACTCGCAACCATTAGATTCATACACTGTTGTTTCTGAGTACTGTAAGTTATCCAGTAATAATGTTTTCCAGGTCAAAACTACTTATCATGATTCTATTTTACTGACACGCACACGCTGCATTTAGTCATTTACACACTTGTTTTTTTTAAAAAAATACCATTTACATGTGTTCTTTCAGTGTCTTACTGTTTTTGAAAACTTGTTGGCAATTTTATTCAGTACAGGGTTGCCACCCTGTTGAGGCTGTTGGAAAATGTATATTCATGAAGGCATTTTTCTATATGAATATCCTTTTGGGGGGCATAAGTACCATTACGTGTGTTATATGATATATTAATGTAACCAGTTACCATTGTTTTGAGTACAGGAGTAGTGCATTATCGAAACTATTGGGGGATTTAAATTCACAAGGGCGCCTTTCTAGAATTGTTATTGATGAAGCTCATTGTGTAAGCCAGTGGGGTCATGACTTTCCGACCTGATTACAAGGTATTTCTATCTGATGAGAGATTTTCATGGTTAAATAAGATGACTTCTTGATGTAGATTTTACTCTTTGTCAGGGCTTAGGTGTTCTAAAACAAAACTTCCCCGAGATACCAGTCCTGGCCTTGACTGCAACAGCAACTGCTAGAGTTAAGGAAGATGTTGTGCAAGCTTTAGCCCTTGAAAACTGCATTGTTTTCAAGCAAAGTTTTAATCGTCCAAATCTGAGGTGCGTGCCTGTAAGCAGTAAGGTATTTGATGCAAGTTCAATTGTAGAAGACCATCTTAGTTCTAAGTTGGGGTTTGCAGGTACTACTTAAGACCCAAGACAAAGAAATGCGTTGAGGACATGGATTTGTTTATCCGCACAAATCATTCTAAAGAATGCGGCATCATATATTGCCTTTCAAGAATGGATTGTGAAAAAGTGGCAGAAAAACTAAGGGTTTATTTCTCGAAACTATAAGCTGTTATTGTTCGTATGGATATTTAAGTCCTTAATTTTACACACTGTAGTAGCAGATTGAATTCCTTTATTATTTAGCTATCCAGTGGATGCATGTTTTTACTTATATTCCTTGATATTGCTTCATATTTACCTGGGTATAGATTGAGAGCTCTATTTTTAGCCAGTCACCTTTTCATGCTTGTCCTGACTTTTCCAAAAGAATTATTCAAGGCTGCACGTGTTTGTCTTTGTCAATCTTGTCCCATCGTTGTCGAGGGTTTGCGCTCGTTGGCTGTAGTTTCTTTGTGGTATTACAACAAGTACTATATGTTGGTGTGTGGTGGGCAGGCCTTAGATCCCTAGCTATTTCAAAAACCACTATAGATGCATTGAACATGAGCTATATATTTGAGAAAATTATGAGGTATTAATATGCCCATGTTTGTTGAATTGCCTTGATTGCCTCAATGATTTGTCAATCTCCCCTTGGTGTTGCCAAAGGTAGAAAACTGATACCAAACTTGAGCAAGTGAGCTAGGTATAATGGGTTTCATTAGCTGGTGGTTCAGGATATATGTCTTAGATTTGCTACCAGTGTGTCATCTATGTAAGCTTCTATTGTGTGCTTGAGGCTTTTCATATGGTTAACTTGATGTACTTATTTTGTCTAACATTGGTTACTGGTTGGCGTGGCATATTTTGAACAGTGAACTAAATTCATCCAATGAAAATTTGGTCTACCCTAGTACTAATATCTGTTATGTTGTCATGTAGATACTGACCTTTCCACCGGCTATAACTTCTAACTATTTCCATCCCCCCACCCCCCCCCCACCCCCCCCCCCTGCCAGGAATGTGGGCACAAAGCATCACACTACCATGGTAGCATGGATCCTGTGGATAGAACACGAATACAGCAGCTTTGGAGCAAGGATAAGATCAACATAATCTGTGCTACAGTTGCATTTGGGATGGGTAAGTACTTTCAAACGCCTGTGTATAACATATTATTGATTGTTCCATTCTAATAGGACAAACTGTAGGTATCAATAAACCTGATGTTCGCTTTGTTATTCATCATTCACTGCCCAAGTCAATTGAAGGATATCATCAGGTATATCTCATAACTGAAGTTTCATGACATAAGTACGATGGAACTGTAAAGTTGAAGCTGTTTGGTGGTTGATCCATTCTCATAGGAGTGTGGGCGTGCTGGTAGAGATGGACAACCTTCATCTTGTTTGCTATATTACCAGTATTCTGACTATGTAAGTCTACTGGTACCTTAATACCTTGTTGGCAGCTTCTCACTATATTTGTACTGTACCACAGGCAAGTAATTTTCTTAACAAAATGTTCAGATTCGAGTCCGACATATGATTACACAAGGAGTAGCGGAGCAAACAGTACCACGTGATTTATCTTCACATGAGCAAGCACTGAAGACACACAAGGACAATCTCCTGAGGATGGTAACTAAAATTCTATATGCACACATTTTTTTTGTTGCTACGAAGTGAGGAAACCATGAAAAATAGTCGTATATTATATTTCTGCAGGTCAGTTACTGTGAAAATGATGTGGACTGCAGACGTCTACTTCAACTGATCCACTTTGGAGAGAGGTTTGATCCTTTGCTTTGTGCAAAAACGTGTGACAATTGCTTGAAAGTGTCAGGATGGGTCGAAAAAGATGTTACCAACATTGCCAGGCAATTGGTAAGTGGACGTATGTGTCCCTTCCAAATGCATTCAGACATCCTCTCTCTATGTGTACCTAAACTCATGTTTTGTTGCTTCTTTAGGTTGAGCTAGTCACAATGACAGGACACTCACATTCATCTACTTACATTCTTGAAGTCTACAGAGGGTCTGTGAGCCAAAATGTATGTGCCCAGATACCTAATCAAGACCATGTGTTCTGATCTTTTTGGTGTAGGATCTTGCCACCAGGGGGCAACTGTCCCTGCCACACTAATATGCTATAATGGTAACACAATTCATTACCCGTAGGTCAAGAAGCTGCGCCATGATACTTTAGCTCTTCATGGAGCTGGGAAGCATCTAGTTAAAGGTGAGGCAGCAAGGATAATGCGACATTTAGTAACTGAGGAAATACTTATTGAGGATGTGAAAAAGAGCGATATGTATGGATCAATATCATCTGTCCTCAAGGTGAAAAATACTCGATGTGCCTTGGTTTATTTAAAGACTTAATGCTTTTATTCTTTTTGTTTCCAATCTTGGTAGCACTGTAGCAGGCATAGGTCTAACACAATCTTGGTTAAGCAGGTTAATCATTTGAAAGCTAGCGATCTTCGCTCTGGCAAGCACACCATCGTCCTGAAGTTAGTTTTCTACCATTTACAATCACCAAACTTATCACATGATTTGAATGCAATTTTATCTAAGCCACATATGAACTTGTTTTTCTCTCAAGTTGATAGACACATCTTTTTTTTAATGCTACCTTATTTTTTAATGAAAAGTTGGAAGTATTCCTCTGATCATATATACTAATATGCATGCATGTAAAGAGTGTTTTGTTACAGTAAGCTACTTTTAACTTCACACCTGAATCTTTGTAAGGTCTACTGTTGGCATTGGATGCCAAGCAGTATGATGAAAGTTTATTTTGTTACTATATTTAAGAGATACTGATTAAAACTGGTAGAGGCATTTCGCTACTGGGGGGGGGTGGATCCTGCTTTGGCCTTTTTTGAAATCCTGACTGGTGAGACTGGTTTGTTACATTGGCCCTGGCCCCTGGATTAGTGATTTACAGTTCTGTGACCTGACATTTTTACTGTTTATAAATTGCTCAGAGCTGGTAGTAGCCTTTCTGGGGTTATTAGGGCTGACCTGCAAGACACTGTTTTCATGTTTTCTTAACCTATCTGTTCTAGATGAATTTGCACAACAGGGTTAATTCATTTGGTTTTCAAATAAAACCTAACATTGATCTTGTTGCTGCAGAAACTAATATATAATGACAATTGAAATTTGGTTGACTTGAATCATAACCTGGAAACATTATTTTTATAAATCAGGGTGTGACATAATGGAGTGTGTTGTTCATACTCAATGGAACCCCCTGATACATTTGAGTTTGATTCTACTTATGCACATTCTTTGCTGCATTAGTATTCTCTATCTCCCTGTGTTGGCATTTTCAATTTGAGTTTTGAGTTGGTGTGACCTGAATTTCAATCTTTCATATTCTATCAATACTTTTTTTTCTTGAAACCGGCATATTCTATGAATATATATATTTTTTAATTGAAACTAACATATTCCAAGTATGTTTGAACAATTAACAGCTGGTAGTTCTCTAAAAAATGCTATCTTGCAGGTTTCCTGTTCCTGACAAGGCCTCCAAGATGGGGAATCTTGATGCCTCATTATCTCCGCAAATCAATAAGACTGTTCAGCAGCAAAGTGAAGTTGATGAGGTAAATACCTGAGCGTCTAAATTAGAGAAGATCTGTGGTGTTGGGTCTTTATATGTTCTTTTCTCTGTTCTAATATCCATTTTCACATTCTTTGCAGAAGCTTTCATCGATGCTCTACGAAGCTTTACGTAGCCTTAGACACCAGATAATGGAGGAGTCCAATGAAGGATGCCATGCGTACCACATATTCAAGTTAGTCATTTGTTTCACCTTGTCATTTGTGGAAGCACTCACTTTCTCCTGATACGGGTGAGCTTTCCATCTTCAGAACGGACACGTTGAAGGAGATGAGCATCCGAGTACCTAGAACAAAAGAAGAGCTTTTGGATATAAACGGCATCGGCAAGTAATGCATCTACTCTGCCATTTTGAATTGTTTATGCTGCCATCTTTTGTTTACGAAAATAATCTTTACCATTTAAGATGTAGTAGTGGCAACTGCATTCATGTTTCGCATGCTTTCTTTAAGGACAAAGCTCAAGAAGTACGGGGACCGCGTGCTTGCAACCATCGAGGACTTCCTCAGCAAACACCCACATCCAAGGAGAAACAGCAGCGGCAGCAACGAGCACTCCGAGGCGGCAAAGAAGCGAAGGGGCTCCACGGCAAGCTCTGCAGCGAGATGCGGCGATGATGATGACTTTGAGGAACCCACGGGCCAGTCCAAGAAGCGTGCGGCCAAGACACGAACTGTCTCTGACGCCGCGAGCATGGTCTACGGCGCCCGCTGTATCGACGCTGATCTGGATGGGCCTGAGGTGGTCGACGTGGACGAGCTGTGCAGCGCCCGGAAGCCCGTGGCGTCTGGCAGGGTTCTGCCCAAGTGGGCACCAGCCAAATCCAAGAGTAGCAACGTCCCCCCCTCTAACTTATTCCAGGAATTTGGATACGCCAAGTAGAAGTACCACTAGGGATTAGGAATGTAGGCTAGGCTTGCACATATGTAATCTTCCAGGTTAGCTCGTCGTTCACAATGCAGGCAGGCAGGCAGGCAGTGCTGTGAACGGTTTTCTGTGATGCAGTTGTACATTGGAACTGTGGCGTCGAATGTACGCCCCAGCTGGTAGTGTAGCGTAGGTATGTAGCACGCGTCAAGGATATACGAGTGTAGGAGCAAGAGTTCCATTGCTTGCTTATGTGGACGGCGTCGCCATAGTCGCAGTGTTGGGCACCTGTTGCTCGAAACATCTTCGGTGCAGGTACAGCGTGGCCGTTATCTTTTGCGCACGCACTGGGCATGTGTCGCTTGTACCATCAAGCAACTGTTCAGTGTATGACGGCAAAATTTGAATCAACATCACCGTCACCATCCGATGTCTAATGTAGTAATGTATGTAGATGTTGGGCTCTGATAGTATGCGCTTAAACTTTTCTCTTGCATCCAGTTGTTCTAGACATTGGTTTGCCGAGTTTTGTAAAGGGTCTCGGAAACCATTTATGCCTTTATTAAGCGCTTTTAAAAAAAGAACAGGAGTGGAATATGTTACAAAAGATGATGTGCCTGGTCTGGAATGTCTGGATGATGCAGAACACAATACCAAAGCAATTTTGAGCTCATGTTTGCAAATCTAAAACAACTGAACAGTGCTCATAAGAAGCACAGGACAATGTTCAATCTGATTCTCTTTTCTGAAACTTTTCAAGACAATATGAATCTTCATGTTTCCAAGAGGGGGAAAAAGAACAGCAAGATTACATGACCATCAGAAATCCAACTTAGTAAGTCAGAATCTGCAGGAAAATGGTCTCAAGACTATCTTGCGAGCAACAATCAGGCCTGATGTGGATACATCAATGTTCAGCCTTGTTAGGGATTACTACATACACAATGATTCTCTCCAAAAACTATCAGGTGTTCACGAGTCACACCACAGTCACGAAGCCTATTCTGTTTCCCAGGAAACCAATGGATGATACATTTCAACAAGTTTCATTTTAATCTGCACACAACTGATGAGAAGGATCTCAGCTTTGCAGAAGCTACGAGAAGTCAGAGCCTTTTGATGCCCACCATTTGTTGCTGCGGGAGCGGACCCGCTGAAACCACCTGTCCCAAGAAGAGTTCTCTGGACCACTTGTACTGTAAATAAGATTGAGAAACCACTGGTACTGTAAGGATTTTGCAGGGTATGGTAGTGGTAGTTGAAAATAAGAAGAGGTGTGGCAGAGGATGGGAACTTACATAGGAAGAAGCGGATCAGGTTTACCTTCTGTACTCGTGATCACTCTGTTTTGTTTACAAGGACAGCATGTATCAACAACGAGAAGAAACAGCACATGATGATGTGGAAAACACAATGCTACACTCAAATCTGCTTACTCCTGGCATGCCGCGGATGCAGATTCCATGGTTTCAAGCTCATCCAGTTCTTCCTGCATGAATATACACACATTAAGAGTTCAATGTTGTATTATTGATGTTGTATTACCATACTATCTATTGAAATTAGCAGAACTTTGCCTTCACAGAAGGGGGGAAAAAAGAGATAGATCTTTGTTGCCAAATACAAATAAATTGTTGGTCCAGAGCAGTTGTACAAATAGATCATTCCACAGGCACTCTGTAGGATATAGGTACTATTTAAGAGTTCTGATTTCCACTGTACCTACACTGCATTCTTAAGGTTACAGCCATACAGGTTATATCTAACCTCCCAAATGAGCCTGTCTGTAGCCAGATGGTTTTGGACATACAGAACAAGAGCAAGTACTGCACCTTTGAATCCTTCTTAAAATATTTTCAGTGGATATTATGAATTCAAGTTTTTTGGGCCATCTGTGTAATCAGTGTACTCCCATCTGTATCAGGTCACAGAAATATTCAATTTAATTTTTGCTGAGAAATACAAGCCAGTCCTGTGAGATTTCATAGCTCTAGTCCTGTGAGATTTCACAGCTCTAGTTCCACACTTAATACTAACAGGATGTAAAACCAGTTCATTTGGAAGTAAAGTACTCCCTCCATTCCAAATTATAAGATGTTTTGGTTTTTCTAGATGTGTAGATTTTGCCATGCATTTAGATATACACTGTCTGGATACATAGTAAAAATAATGTATCAAGAAAAGGCAAAACTGTCTTATAATTTGGAAGAGGGAGTAAATCATATGCAATGCTAATGTTAGAGGCAGAAAATATAGGCTCTAATAACAAAATAATTACAGTGCATAATTTTTGACAAGATAGCTAACAAGTCACAATCCTTAGTTTCCTCATTTCACAAAATCTGCTTGTTAATAATTCATTAATATCTGGGGTTAGAGCACCCTCTTTAGCTAAAATAAAGTTAATGTGCTGAAGACTTCAAAAAAAACATCACAAAAATCATGTATGTGGTACACATAAAGTTAAATAAACCTGAAAAAAAATTTAAACTCAAAATCATCTCTGATGTTGAGATTCATATAAAACACAAGCGCTACTCTAAAACCAGCTTCAATGCGCAACACCCTAGACTCCAGAAAGACCCAAAGCCACCAGATCGATCCACTTCCTCGACTTGACCATCTCTTCAGTTTTTATTTAACATATGTGTACTATGAGCACATGATCAGTAGTACCAGATTGACTGCTTGCCAATTTTGATTCTCTACATCTAGGGCATTGTTGTAGTGCCGACTGTTGCTTGATCTTACCCCTAGCTATATTCAATTTTATGTGTACTACATACATGACTTTTTCAATTTTTGAAAAACTCACATGATAAATTCACTAATGGGGATGCCCCATGTCCTCTAAATCTCTCAACAAGTAACGCAGATAGTCAGCACCAAGTATCGATCATTAATATTCCTCTCAGTTGATTAAAGAGGAATTGATTTTTTTTTGTTTTGTTTTGTTTGAGATTAGTGTTCTACTCATCTTGTGCAAAGAAACAGAGTATGTTCCTGGAAGCCTGGAACACCACCAGATACTCAAAAGAATCAGTTCACCATTGCATATTTCTAGATGAAGACAGATAAAAGAACATGAATGGGAAATCATAACCACTACTCCAAAAAAATAACCCTCACTAACAAGGGTCCAGATGACCCTCCACCCAAAGAAAAGGCTTGGTGTTTCTGTACAGAGTGACAGAGTACCTTGGGATAGGTGCAAATGGTGACAAATGGTGCGGCTTTCAAATGTTTCCTTTCAAATAAAGTAACTCTGGTGCAGTGAGTATCAATGAGAACATTTTTTTTAAACATTTCAGCTTGCTGAAGCTCAAGATTTTGTCTATCATGCAAATCGAGCTATAAATGGCCAATACACACCTATGCTGTGAAAGGCAATCTTATGGTATATCTTCACAATTAGCTTATTATTACATACATATATATAGGTAATAAAGTGTTGGGCCTCCATTTCCAGTTTTCCACTCCGGCGCTAGACAGCAAGATATTGCCTCTTTGCTTGCTTGCTTAGATGGGGGCAAAACGCATAACTAGTCGTGCAGGAATATCCGATGCGCAGGGCACAGTTGGGACACTGGATTGGATGCTTAGAATCGTGCAGCTCGGTTGGTACTACGCTGCAGGCAAGATCTGGATCGCGCACAGCTCCGGAAGCAGGAAGCGACAGTTGGTTGACTCTACGGAGGAGATAGCTAGGGATCGTCCGGGCAGGCCGGTCCCTGACCGCGGTTGCTGTTGATCGAGCAAAGGTGAGAGAGAGAGGAGGGCGGGGAAGGGAGCAAGCTGTTCAGGAACCTGGAGGGACTGGAGCTCCTGGTCGAGACGAGCGATGGCGGCGGAGAGGCGGTGCTTGCCGACGTAGCCGACGTTCCTGGTGAGCGGCGGCGGCGGGCGTGGCTGATGCTGGTGCTGCTGCTGCTGCTGCGGGCCGGAGGACGGTCTCTGGGCCTGGTGCCGCCTCTGGTGCGGCGGGCCCTGGTCCTGGTTCCGGTGGCGGTTCGCCTCCTCCTCCTCCTCGTCCTCGTTCTCGTCGTCGTCCGCCTCGTGGTCGTCGCCCCGCGGCCGGCGGTCCTCCACTCCGTTGGCTTGCCCCCTCATCCCGTCGCACACCGGGACCGGAAGGACGGGTGGGTGGGTGGATCTGCGTGCGAGTGCGAGGAGGAGGGACTTGGCTGGCTGGATAAGGAGGAGAGACGGGAGTGGGTGCTGTGCTGCCGTGCTGCCAGTTACTGAGCCAATCAACTAAGCAGCCAGTGTGGGAAGGGGAGGCTGGGAGCGGCGCTCGTCCGTGCGACGGTGATGGTGATGGCGACGCCGGCAGCGGCGGCGCGCGGGTGGGTGGGTGGGTGGTGAGTGAGTGGGTCAATGGCTGGTGGCTGCAACCAACTAGCCAGAGAGAGAGAGAGAGAGACGGGGCGGCAAGCAAGCAGGCAGCGGCAGCGAAGGCAAGGTGAAGGAGGAGGCAAGGACGAGGCGGGCAGGCAGTCAAAGGCAGGCCGAGCTGCCGGCCCTGCTCTGCTCTGCTGCTGGCTGGGAGCCGCCTGGGACTGGCCTCAGCCTGCCTGCTGCTGCTGCTGCCTTCACCTCACTGTGCACCAGCACCAGCAACGACAAAAACTGCAGCAGGGCAAGGGAGCCGCTGCTGCCTGCACCAGCAGACCCAGCAGTCGAAGAAGGGATTGCGGGGCCGGTTTGACCGGTCAACGCTGTGCGGCAGTAGCGCGTCAATCCATTCTCACGGTGACCAACACTTTGTCGTTTCCCTTCCTCCGTAGATACTGTACACTTGTAGACCGAAAAATCCTAAAATTTACTCGGATCTTTTGCGTGCGAATTGTGTCGTGAACTCGTCATCTCATTGCATTGCAGGACCGGGGTCCAGTTCTCTAGTACACCGCATTGCAGGACCCGGGGGTCCAATTCTTTAGTATGAACCGCTTTGTTCAGATCGTAAAAGTTGAAAGTATTTGACAAATATTATTTAATTATGAATTAACTAGATTTAAAAAAATTGTCTGTCATTTATAATTAAACTATATAATTAGTTATTTTTATCTACATTTAATGCTCCATACATGCGGCTAAAAATTGATGTGATGGAGAAAGAGTGAAAAAATCTAGAAGTTTAAGGGGAAAAAAATCTGAAAAAATTGTACGGTGTTATATAATTCTATTGGCCATACATATGGTCGCACAAACTATATTATCTAATCTAAATGAGTACATTAGCCATGTGATTAATTTTAAATACACATGTTGTCCATTGATGATGGGGTGTTAAATTTGGTGGAATAAAGTAAATTTGGTTTGGTGTGAGAGAAAAATACTGTTTAAATGGCTGATAAGCTCGGCTGATACAAACGAACATGGCGGAAAACTGATTCTATACACATGAAAGATCGTGACATTCAAAAAGTAGCATTAAAAGTTTACCGTTCTGTAAAATACCATTGGAAATTAGGATCTGTTCCACAATGCACTAGTCTACGCGAGCGAACTGGAGCGGGGTCTATACAATTTAATTAATTTCCTACTAGTTCTTATAGGTTTGGTTTTGTTAGAGAGATGGCAACCAATTCGAGTATGAAGGATGACGTGGATGGAGCAAGGCTTATGATAAAACCAACAATATCGCATTACACTTTGTCGGATGTAGGATGAGAACACTAAAACAATAGAGATGTTGATTTATATGAACATTTAATGATGATTTTAAGTTTTTGCTACAGTAATTTTAATACTAATTAGGTGCTTTAGGGGGTGGGGCTGGAGCCCACCCAGCCCCCCTGTAGATCCGCCACTGCACTTGTCCTTCAAAAATAAGTCTTGCATCGTTTAGTATTTTAAAATAAGTCTTAGATCTTAAATTTAACTAAGTTTAAAGAAAAATATATCAATTTTATATCTTCAAATAGGTTTACTAGCAAATTATATGGATGTTAATCTGATAATGCTTATCTGGTATCACAATTATAGTACCTTTGGGTATATATTTGGTCTAAGTTGAAATTGTTTGAACTCTTGAAATGCAAAATGAAAACTAACTTTGGATAGGAGGAGGTAAGTTATATATCGTCATAATTAGATTAACAAATCTAAAATTATTGGAACATATACTCCCTCCGTACCAAATTTTAATACATTTGACTTTTTTACTCCAAGTTTGACCATTCATTTTATTTAAAAAATTTATGTAAATTTAGTCAAATTTAAGTCATCCTTCAAGAAAAAAACTTTTATTAATAAAGCAAGCGACAATAAAGAAAATGGTTTCTTCCAAAAATTTTTAAACAAGATGAGTAGTCAAATTTAGAGTAAAAGAAGTCAAACATCTTATCATTTAGAACGATTAGTAATTATTTCTCATCTCGATCACATATCTAGTCATCCGACAACACATAAGCACCAAGTCCAAGTGATTATACAAGTTTTTGAAAACGGACTAAAAATCGAAGACCTAGGTAACAACAATATTATAGAGGACGGATACTGCAAGAGCATTTACATACATCAATTTTCAAATGATGCGTTCACAATGGCTATACATCTCTACCTAATAGTACATCAATCACAACTTGTACCTAATAGTAGTACATATATCACAACTGTATTTCATGCCAGCTAGGCCACTAGGCAGGCTGGCAGGGCACTCCATCTGGTCATCAGCCTTGTCCTGCGTCCTGCCGCCGGCTCTCGGTGTCTCACTGCCCAGCTGCTTCGATGATTTACATTGCGAGGGAAAAAGTACGGACATCGGAAACCTGTGGTGTGTATATTAATGTAGGGTTTCTATGCGTACAAGAGGAGGAGCCTGTGGTATGCAGTATTCACAATACACAGCAGGTAACCCGTGTACATGGATAATTCCTAATGCACCTCACAGATCACTGTCTCACTGATCAGATCAGGTGTTCTTCTCCAGGACCGAGAGCGCCGGAGCCAGGTAGTTGTTGGCCTTGTCGGGCAGATGAGCCACCTGCAGCAGCAACAAGCACACACAGGTCACGCATTGGTTAACAAGATCAGCAAACCCATATAAGAAACCACATGACATCACACAGCGTGGCATGGCACATGAGAAAGTAGGCTTACAAGTTCATATAGCTCACTCCCTTGCTCTGAAACATGCTCATAGCACACCTAAACAGACAAATATAATGCATGGCCTCCAGGTTAGTTGCTTGCTGCACCACCAACGAACTCACAAGAGAAATCACAGGGGAAACGACTAGAGGATCTTACATCGAAGCTCTTGTTCCTCGCGGTCGAGTCGTGCAGTGCTTTGACGCAGATGTCTGCTACATCAGCACAGCTGATGCCCTGCATCAACCGCAAATTGGACGGTAGCGGTTATTAGCATGTACATCGACCGGCATGCACTGTATGGAGACTCTTACAATATAATAGCGTAGTAAAATTCATTCATGCTCAATCACCTGAGAGATCCTGTTCCCTTGGTCAAAGATCAAGGCGCGCTGACCGCCAGGTTCTTCCTGGAATAACAAAAACAAATGCCATGATTAGAATGCAGTATGGATTAAAGCAATTCGCATGCTGTTTGATCAGCCCTAGGAGAAAGACTGTGCTCAGTGCTCCTATCTTATGTTGTCATACCTGCAGTGGACCTGGCCGTACAATTGTATATCCAAGGCCAGATCTCCTCAATGCATCCTCTCCAGCCTAGCAAAATTCATCAAAGCTGATTAATGTTTGCATTAGGTGTGCATCAACATCAGTTCAGACGTTTATGTGCGTCAAGTACCTTCTTTGCCTTCAGGACTTGTTCTCTCCTGTTAGCTTCAATTCCTGAGCCTGTGCATGAGACCAGTACAATGTCTGTTTCTTGACCACTCTGGAAAATAATCAAAACAAACATAAGGAAATGAAAGCAAAGTTTTAACGGACGGTGATCATATCAACAGGTCGTACAAAGTGAATACTTACCGGTAAGGCTTTTATGAACTCCATTTTGAGCTCAAAGTTTCTTTGATCACTAGCTCCTTCAGATGAATCACCAGGTCTCTGCACAAGGATTTCGTTAGTAACTGGTCAGCCAACATAGAATTAGTTTCTATTCATAATGGTGAATTGCTTGTACTGACCTGCTTCTTTGGTTCAAACCTAATGGTTAGTGTGTGGACAAGGAACGGGTCCAGTGGAGGATCCTGTGGGTTTATTGGCCGGAAAGATGAAAACGGCACTCTTACCTGCACAAATCAGACATTTCTTCATTTTTTCCTGGCCAATGTACAACTAGATACAAAGGATATATCAACAAACTTCACTTACTTACCCTACAAAACCCAACTTTTGTGTTCATCCGGGCAAAATACTTCTTGCTCTGTGAGGTGTCAGCCAGTGGACCAGTCTCAAGAATGATAACATATGATCTTCCATTTCCACCCACCGAAAGAAGCAAGCCATCATACCTTCAGGTAGAATGATACAAAATAATGCAGTGTATACAAGTCAAAATCTTATGACATCATGCACATAAATAAGTATAAATTAAAACAAAATACAAAAGCTTATGATACCTGTCCAGGGTGGAACCTAGAGGAAGTGAAAGTCGTTTAGAGATTTCAACGTAGCCACCCCTTGTGAAAACAAACCCTAGAATAGAAGATTTCAGTACACAAAAATTAAACAAATCAAATGGCTGTGTAGTGTGTGCATTTCTGATAGTGATACCTGAGAAAACAGCCTGTCCACTTTCTGCAAATTCAAATGATGCATCAGTGCCGCCTTCGAATATGGAAGGGTAGATATCCTGAAAGTATGATCCCTGCCGCACCTCCCATCCTTTCACAGATTTGGCAGATTTGAATTTAGCAATCACCAGTTTGCTCTTGCTGCTCTTACCAGCCCTTGACTGGGCCAGCTGATTGTAGTAATCCTGAAAAAAAAATAGTTGATAGCTCACAGCTCAGTGTATATTTAGCAGCAACAGGATTTTATAGACCATAGTACATTAATAATATGAAAGAATCAGATGAGGTTTAGGTCAGAATACCTGGAAGGCCTTGGTAACATTCCTCACTCCTTGATTATCAACCCTGTTGAGGTCTCCCGTGATAGTGGACCGCGCGGTTGCACAGTAAATTACCTTGTTACAACCTGACACAGCAGCTTGAACTGAAGAAGGGTCGCCGACATCTCCAACCACGATATCCACAGACCTTGGAAGCATGTCGATCACTTCTGGGTCATTCCTTCTAACAAATGCCTGTTGTAATAATATAGCACAGCAGAAACTGATCAAAACATGAAGATTTCACACCAAAAAAAAAAAAAAAAAAAAAACAAGCAAGAGAAGATGAGTGCCAACGGACCCATTGCATCGGTTACTATGAACGCCATTGAAATTGTGTAATTGAACTATTGAAGATGAACCAGTTGGGAGAAGAGAATAAAAGTACCTTGACGTTGTATCCGCGGAGCATGAGCTTGCGGACGACGATGCGGCCGATGCGGCTGGTGGCGCCGACGACAAGGACGGTGGTGTCCTGCGCGCCGGGCACGGTGAAGTCGCACATGGGTCCGCCGCGGAAGAGGATGGCGGGGTCCTGCTCCGCCACCGCGGCGGAGGAGGCGCTGGACATCTGGCCGAGCCGCGAGAACTTGCGCCACACCTCGTCGAACACCTGCCGGGACCGGCGGCCCAGCCCCACCGGGTTCACGATCACGTCGTCCAGCGCCACCATACCCCTACCGCCGAGGCCGCCGTTCGGTGCCTCGGTGGCCCCACCGTTCTTGGCCTCCGCGGGCTCGTCGGGGGCGAGCAGCGCCGTGGAGCCGGACTTGGTCGCCTTCCTGGACCGGCGGTTCCGGGACCTCCGGGGCTTCGCCGCCGCGGTCTCCTTGTCGAGCGTGGCGGACACCGTCGCCAGCCTAGTGTTGGCACTGGCAGCGAAGCGGCATGAGTTGCCGTAGCGCCGCCCGCCGTCGCTGCGCGGGAAGACCGAGGAATGCAGAGGAGGACGCGCAGTGGGGCGCCGCCATGGCGGCCATTATCGTAGTCGGGAGAGACCAGCCGGTCGAAGCGAGCAGGGAGGAGCGTACTGTTCTGTCCCAAGAGATTCTTGGCTGCTCTGTGCCGGCTTTATCAGGCGCCTGGAGGAGGTCAGGAAGAAGAATCTACGGAGCCCTCTGATCCACCACCATTCCCGCCGGCTTGAATCAAATCGCGTGTGGAGTGGGAGGTGCTCGCGTGGCAGCTGCGCCGGCTGGCAGCTCAGGTTGTGGCTGCCATTGCTGCGAGGCCGTGTGGGGCTGGGGCTCTCGCGGCAGAGGCGGACACCAACTCGACAGCGACGACGAAGCGGGCGCGCTCGTTTGACGAAGGCGAGGAGAAATTTTGGGAGGGGAAGAGTGGTGGTGCTGCCAGGAGACGTGGTCGCCTGTGTGCGTCGCGATAGGATGACGTGGCTTCACCGACGTCACTTCTCATTCGTGCTTTCAGGCTTCAGTTCTCTTCTCACTAACAGAAAAATGATCCTTTTTATCTGGCTGCATTATTTTCGGGATGCAAGACAATCCATTTTAATACTTCTTCCATCCCGAAAGTAATGCTGCGAAGTCAAATGATTTAAGGTTTGACTGAATTT
>JADLZL010005805.1:0-81849 GCA_015844335.1 Chrysopogon serrulatus
TTCTGATCCCCAGCTATCCCTCCCCCCATCCTCCTGCAACTTTAAAAGAGCTACACCTTTTGTTTTGTTGTGCAATTTCTTCAATAGCTCTTTGTCTATCTATAAGCACCCTTGCTCTTGAAGGAACTTCAGCTGCCTGCAAATCTTAAACATGGTACACACATGGACTTTACTTGTATTCCGTTCGTTTAAATTTCATTCTTGCAGTTGCAGTTAGGAATCATCTGAAATTTCATACCTTTCCTTGCATAACTCAGTGTGCCTATGTTCAGACATAAACTGCTGAAACTTTTTTTAGAGAGAGAGAAACTAACTACGTCACATGATTGCCGGCCTGAACAATTTTATAGAAATTTAAGGTCAAAGCATTCCGAAAGGGCAAATGTTCGAATTAAAAACCTGCATAACTTCTGTTTTGGCAGCAGCAACAACAAGAAGAAGATGGTGGTGCTTAAAAAAAGCTAATGAAGGTTGGACCATGGGGCGGCGCCGGGGGACACCCGTGGGACGACGGCGGCCACTCCGGGATCCGCAGCATCACCATATCCTACGACCGTTACATGGAATCCATCAGCGTGGACTACGACAGCGACGGCCAGGCCGTCCCCGGCTAGCGGCACGGAGGCTCCACCGCCGGTTACACCACTCAGGCACGTACTGCACCACCTGTATGCAACCGTCAGTCAGTCACAATGACACACAGCTCAGCTGGGTTTCAGAAGTCTAAACCGTGCGCGCGTACGTACGCAGATCAAGCTGGGCTACCCGGACGAGTACCTGACCACCGTGAGCGGGCATTACGCGCCGAACGCGCACGGCGGCTCGCCGTTGATCCGGTCGCTGGCGTTCCTGACCAACCAGAGGGCGTTCGGGCCGTTCGGCGCGGAGGAGGGCACGCCATTCTCGTTCTCGGTGGACGGAGGCATCATCGTCGGCTTCTGCGGGAGGAGCGGATGGCTGCTCGACACCGTCGATCGGCCTCTACATCGTGCCGCTGCGCCAGGAGACCATCTATATATGACAAGGATGCATAAGCTCGGCCCAAGGTTTACAATATCTATTTATATATTTTTTAAAAATCTCGACGGTGTATGATAAACGGGAATATCAGATATATCGGTCGGAAAACTATCGGGGATAGAAAAAAAATGAAAAGAATTTAGAAAAAAAAATAACTCATTTTGTTCATGATAACACATAGATCATTTCTAAACTATTTAGCACAAAAAATAAATAAAACCTTATTATTAATTTTCTATTCAATGAGGAGGGCGACGACGTATCTGAAGCATGCGAGTGTGTTGCAGTTGTGGCAACTTGAACCTAGAAGAGAAAATTTGAGAAAATAAAACATAGATTAAGATTAGAGTATCGGATGGTCTTTGGGTGGTCTTTAGCGTCTATTTGAGTGGATGACTTTTAAAATTCTGAAAATTTCAGGTGATAGAATAAAAAAATTTCAGACTCAACCTATAAACAGGATATCTCAAAAATATTGAAATATTTCAGCAGATATTTTTTTCCTTGGCTCGGCCTCACGGCTTACCGGGGGCGGTTTGCAGCGGATCGGCCCCAGCAGCAGCCTGAGCCAGTAAAACAGCTGAATGGCAACGCGCAGATTACTGACAAGACTTAACACTTGCCAGGTGCCAACCAATCCTACTACTTCTGAATCTAATGAGTCTGAATGTATACCCAGCTAGCGTATGAATCTGGTGTGCAATATGCCTATCGTTCTAGAAAGCAGTATACTGATCCCCTAGCACTTAGGGCTTAGGGCATCTAATTCTGATCCCCAGCTATCCCTCCTCACATCCTCCTGCAACTTTAAAAGAGCTCCTTTTGTTTTGTTGTGCAATTTATTCAGTACTCTCCGTCTATCTATAAGCACCCTTGACCTTTGGAAGGAAACAATAAACATGGTACACACGTTACTTTACTAGTATTCTTTTTCATTCTTGCAGTTGCAGTTAGGAATCATCTGAAATTTCACATCTTTCCTTGTGCCTATGTTCATACATAAACTACTGAAACTTTTTTTAGAGAGAGAGAAACTAACTACAGCATGTGATTGCCGGCCTGAACAATTTTATAGAAATTTGCTAAGGTCAAAAAGGCATACATGATTTTGATTTCCAAAAGGGGAAATGTTCGATTTAAAAACCTGCATAACTTGTGTTTTGGCAGCAGGAACCTCAGAGGAAGATGGTGGCGTCGAAGAAGGTGATGAAGGTTGGGCCATGGGGCGGCGCCTGGGGACATCCGTGGGACGACGGCGTCCACTCCGGGATCCGCACCATCACCGTGTCCTACGACCAGTGCTTGCAATCCATCAGAGTGGAGTACGACAGGGACGGCCGGCCGTGCCCGGCGAGCTGCACGAAGGCGCCGCCGCCCACCACACGACTCAGGCACGTTCACGTTCACCACCGTCAGTCTGTCAGTCAGAGTGACAAACAGCTCAGCTGGGTTTCTGAAGTCTGAACCGTGCGCTGCGCGTACGTACGCAGATCTATCTGGACTACCCGGACGAGTACCTGACCACCGTGAGCGGGCACTACGCGCCGATCGCGCCCGGCGGCTCGCCGGTGATCCGGTCGCTGGCGTTCCAGACCAACCGGATGGCGAAGCACGGGCCGTTCGGCGCGGCGGAAGGCACGCCGTTCTCGTTCCCGGTGGACAGAAGCGTCATCGTCGGCTTCTTCGGGAGGAGCGGAAGGCAGCTCGACGCCTTCGGCCTCTACGTCGCGCCGCTGCGCCCGGAGGATGACAAGGTACCGAAGTTCGCCGCGCCGCTGCGCCCGGAGACCATGTACGACAAGGTGCGGAAGCTCGGCCTCACGGCTTACCGGGAGGTACGGCAGCGGATCGGGTCCCAGTGAAACAGCTGAACGGCAACGCGCAGATTACTCACAAGACATAAACACTTGCCAGGATGCCAACCGAGCCTACTACTTCTGAATCTATGGAGTCTGAATGTATATCCAGCTAGATTCATCATGAATCCAGTGTGCTGAGCATCAACTGTTTGATATGAACTCTTTCTCAGAGTTTCCGTTGAAAATAGCATGATTTGAATTTTAGATACCTCAATCAATTAGCTAAACATGCGAAGCTACTGTCCTGCGGCGGCGGCCCGTCAAGATCAACAATGACACTGCAGGCTAAAACTAATGCTAGGCTGCAGGCGACGTCGAACAGTTCGACAGACGCCATACCAGTTCATTTCCAAGCAAGAACTCCGGCTACCGTTTCTTCAACAATGCTCGATTTGGCGTCCAAGCCATCGGTCCTCCCCAAGCCCCTAGGTCGACCAAGCAACGTGGCAAGCCCTGCTACGCAAGGTGTAGCACGGGCGCCAAACACTGCCTCACTCGGAGAAGCAAATGGAGGGCACAGTCGGAGTCTCGGAGATGCGAAGCAACAACAGGGGCTAGACAAATATTAAAAAAAGCAGGCTATCCGGTTGCAGAACCCAAACAAACCCAATAACAGGGGTAATCACGAGCAGCAAGCTTGCAAACAAAGGAGTAATGAAGTGCCAAGCAATTTTGCCATGGAAAGACAGACAGCAACAAAGCGGTAATCATCAAGAGCCAAGCAATTTTTGTTATGGAATGACACACAGCAGCATCTTAACATGGTTCGCTCTAGTTCTAACAAGTCTCACTTCAAGTCTCAAAACTGTTGGAACATAGATAAATATAAGCTGGGACTAAGCACCAACAGGCCCCTTTGTGATAGAACACAAGCTTAGTGCTTTGGCTGCCTGTTCTTCTTCTTGACACCAGACTTGGCGACCTGGAGGCTGCGGTACACTGAGCTCAGCCTAGCAAGAGCCGGCTTGGTCAGATCAGGCCTGTAGTAGTTGTCGCTAACCTGCATGCCGAACAGAATGCAAATTAGAATACTCAGCAATTACATGGCTCCAGCAAGTTCAAACACAATTCGCAATCCTAGCATGAAGAAAGTATCATCATTGGCATAACTTCTCTAAAGGGGAAAAAGGACCTTAAATCATACAAGACTTAAGTAACCTGTAAGATAAGCTCAGAAGCCAAGCGTATCAGCTTATATTTCATCGAAGAACCAATTGATCAGTTGGTTTTCTCACATGTTATGGCTCATCACAGCTAAACCTTGGACTAGCAATGGAACCCAAACACAAGTGGGAGGAGAATTCTATCTAACATGCACCATGCAAGCAACAGAACAAAACAACAACCTTACAAACGAAGAAATAGTGTTCAAAACAGTGCTAAAGAGGAAACTGAAACCAATATCCAGTATGCAGCTCAGAAGCCAAGCGTATCAGCTTATATTTCATCGAAGAACCAGTTGATCAGTTGGTCTTCTTACTTGTTATGGCTCATCACAGCAACAAATTAACATGAACTAAGTGTGAAAACAATATCCAATACATAAAAGCAAAGAGCTCCATGTTGCAGTATATAGCATAACAAGCATATTGATGTAGAGACAAGCATAATGCATTTCCATGTTCTAGTACCTGGTTTTTCACAGCCTTGGCCATCTTGCGGAACTCCTTGCGCATCACAGACTTGTGGCTGAGCTTCGCAGGTGTGTTCTGCTTCTTGGTCTTGGTAGTGGCGAGGACCACAGCCGAGTCCTTTCCAGCAGCTGGCTGGATCGTCACGGTCTTCTTGTTCGCCAAACCTAATAGAGCAAAACAGCCAAAGTCAGCACAAAGTCATTCTTATTCTTACAACCAAGATAACATAAGGTGCTATGCATGCAGATCAATCCAGATACTTTGAAGGAAGCAGCATACCAGAGTGCTTGTAAGAGTGGACGTTGTAGAGGTTGTTGGGCTCCTTGGTGAACTGCACCTTGGCATTGCCGTTGCCAAACTGCTTCACAAGGAAGGAATTGTTCTTCCTCACAACCTGCCAGATCAGATCCCCTGGAACGGTGGCCATTTCCCTTCGCCTAAATAATCAATAACATCAAAACTGTCAAATGTGAGATTCCAATCTAATTGACCATCTGCGGAAAACTTACGATTGCAAGAGGAACGCGGAAAAATTACGATTGCAAGAGGAACTTTTAGCTGAAGATTTGACTTAGTATTTGTCCATTAGTCCTACGCACTAGGTCGCTACCAGATCTAACTGAGATAAATACCAGATTGCAGACAACCTTAACACAGAACCAAGTGCAAAATAAGATGCGAGGGGGCTACAGTTACCTAACCAACGACGAAGGACGAACCATACACACTAAGCCCCACAAATCCCAGCCGTATCATACAAATACTTCGACTAAGCGCCACAAATCCCCAGCCGAATCATACAAACACTTCGACTGGTGGTGTACTAAGCACAGAGATGACCGATAAATCAGCAACTTGAACAGCCCAGACTTTACCAGGAAATACAGCCGAAGAAACGCTACTGGACCTACCAAATCATCGTCTCATGCCACGAGAGAAGGCGATCTCACTTACCGGAGATGAGGTGCCGCAGCGTTGCCTCGCTTTGTTCCGGGGTTGGGGTGGCGGCTGCGGGGGAACAAGCGGCTCGGAGCCTTCGCCTCTTTTATACAGGGGGCGTGCTCGTAAACCCTAGTTTCTAGCAAGCGCGTCATGGGCCTAATTGGGCTTCACGGGTCGACGCACCGGCCCAAAAGCACTTGCGGCCTTCTCGTATGCGCCCCATTCTCTCGGGGGCTGTTTGGATAAAGGGACCGGGGAACCGGATTAAATGAGCGTAAAGAATGAATGACTAGAATACAACTCTAACTTTTAGGCCCCTTTTAGCTCGTAGGAATGTCAAGGGAGAAACGTAGGAAACCAGATACGCAGGAAAGGAATCCCAAGGAAAGCGCGTTCGATTCCTTTCCTTTGCGTCCGGGTCAACCTCCTCCCCCCATCCTCCAATGCGCCGTCTCCCTCGGCTCCGCTCCTGCCCCCGTCTCCGCCCCTCCTGCAGTTCGGCCTCCTCTTCGAGATGGGGCGCCACCCCCGGCGGTGGGGCCTCGGCGCCCCTACCCCACGGCTCCCTTAAGCGCTCTCTCTCTCTCTCTAGGGCATCGCTAATAATCGGTGCGAGGTGGCCGGCGCCACAGCACCACCAAATGCAGTGCGGGGCGAACAGTAGGAAGAGCTGCGGGAGGTGGCGGGCGGACGGCGGAATAGAAATTAAATGGCCGCCAAGAAGGGAGATCGGACGATGCCGAGGAGTTTTGCATCGGACTTCTCACCAAAACATGAGCTCTCACCGGATGTTTCGTTTCCCGCGATCCTCGTGAGAGAACGAATGCTTCCACCGAATCGATCCTGTGTTTCTCCTTCGTTGGTCAGCAAACCATAGGAAATTCCTATGGTTTTCCTTTGATTCCCAAAGGGGCCCTTAGAGAGGGTAGGATAACTCTATCCCAATCCTTATCCCACCCCATCCAAACATGCCACAGCACACGGCGCACGCTGGGTCTCTATCTCGCAGAGTCGCAGTCCCACTCGCCGTTGCTGACGTGCCAGCACCGCACATCGCCGCGAGGATTGCCAACGACTCGCCGGGGTCAGGTGGACGAGCAAGTATCATGGAGCCAGAAGCACGGTCAATACTACAAGCGGAAGCGCCTGATCCTGCAGCTCATAACGGACAAAACAGGCAGTGCGTGCTGCCGCGATAGCGCTTCCGGTTCGTGAAAGGAAATCTAGACGGCTCGACCGAGAAATAAGGCAACGACGAACAAAATTCAAAACTCAAAAGGTACTGATGACATTCTATCAAACCTTTGTAATGGGAAAGTTCCAAAACTGTAACATTGCAGTATATGTTTCAGTTACAATGATTATTCCGCGGACACCATCTAGAGTTCAAGACTGTGACTCTTGGGAGAGCCTCTGGTCGCCAGAAAACATGGGGGAAGAAAATGTGGGATAACATTGACATGAGAAAACAATGCAACTTCACTACTTTTTCTTGCCTTGGACACCTGCAACCACCTGCAAAAGAACAAAATATTAAACCTCGTCTCCACCATTTTTAATCACATGATAACAGCATCTAACCCACCAGGGGAAAGAACTTTGGTTCCATTATTCAAACGAAGGAGATCAAACATAATGGCAGGTTAGGCAAGTCCCCAAGTTGACAACGCAAGATGCAAGTATGCAACACAAAGTAACAACTGATGTCCTCGGCACTTTACTCTAAGCTATAACAGTAAAGCATTTAGAGCTCATTTTATGGGACCTTTTTAGACAGGTTCGCTTGAAGTGACCAAATAGGGAGTCATTTTTTCATTGAAGATTAATAGGAAATTTAAAGGAAATAAACATTCTGAACTGGGAAATGATGAGAAATCGAATGGAAGCAATGTTTATCATGGAAGTAGCACGCATAAAACAACCAAAAAAAGAGGAAATCGCATACATCATTTAGAGGCGGTGGAGGAACCTTTTCCGCGGTCTCCCATGAATCAAGGATTGGCCGGACAACTGCTGGAAGAAAGAGACCTGGAATTGCACATTATAAGGTTAGTTGAAATCATTTGGCAGTACGAAAACCAATAGCAGATGGCTAACTTTTCCCCAATAGATAATTTCAAAGGTTCAGGCAGTCAAGACCAAGTTTGTTCAAATGTGAATCAATAATAATTGCTCGTTTCTTTCCGAAATGTCAACACACATAACAGCACTTCCTATCCAGTTGTGCCCTACAAATCGCTGTGTAGTGTCAAATTGCAGAAGAACATTTGGGTCATCAACCATGACCCTAGCAGGGCCACTACTTAAATTGTGATATTCTATGCTTGATACTTAACCTTGTCGCTTTTGGGCAGACACTTTCCAGGTAGAAACTATGTGTGAACAGCAGTGGTTGCCAGCAAAAAATCATCCAGTTGCCACACAAAAATGTTGACCTGAGATGCAATGTTTGTCTCATGATGACTAGACTAGCATATTCAAACTTGATAGCAAGGGTTTGTGAAGGATAAACTCAGGCAATCTATTGATATTACATAAATGGTATAAGTATAAAAAGGTTAAATTCAAGTAATGCACACATACTTTTCTAGCCTACAACACCAAACGTTTCTCTCTTAAACATGGACGGTTTTAGGTGCGATCGGGATACTCAGAAACAAACACAACTACCCAGACAGCAAGTAAAAATTAAACTTGACAGAGCTATTCCTTGTACTATCCAAGTAAATAAATCCACGAAGAGAGTTCATATATCATGTGGCCTTAACACTTTCTTTGTACACATTGGCAAATTTCTGCAGGCTATATTGATTTTCAATCTCAATTTATTATTGGTAGAAACCTCTATGCTGCCAATTGAATCTTTTCAAATGCCATTCAAATTCATAACACATAACCTCATGTGATATACCTCTACAAGCAAAGCAAACATTCGCTTTTTAATACGATTTTAGAGGAATATAAGAAACTTAGCATAATCATATTTCAAAGGGAGAAACTAAGATCTCTTATAGTGCTCATCTTTGCCAGCAAAATAAAAAGATTTCACATGGAATATTTTCAGGAAAATCAGAAATGGTCATCTAAAAAGTGAAGATATATGGGCAAACACTAGCCACATTGAGCTTAAACCGATGTAGCATTAACCTATTTTGTCTTCAATTACAGAGAGCTTATCGACCTTTTTTTGTACTTAAGTACTTCTACTCCCTCCATTCCAAATTCTAAGTCAAACTTCCCTAGCTTTGACTGATTCTTTAGAAAATGCTTATATTTTGGTAGTGCATTTATTTGATATTGTAGATGTTAATATATTTTCGTACAAACTTGGTCAAATTTAGACAAATCTAAAACTATTCTACAGTTAGCACTGCAGTTAACTATCTTGGGTGGGAAATGGAACAGCTGAAAATCTTTGTATTGAACAGGGAAATGAATAGCTTGTCAGTTATGATATAGCTGAATCATATGTTATTGGGACATGGGGGCAGAGCTACTGAAAAGTTGAATCTGCATCGGTGCTTGAGATTTGGTATACTGGATCTGAAGAATAGTAGCAAGTGAGAAGGCCACCGAAGCGAAATGTAAGCTTCTTCCTACAATTCCATACAAAACAAGCCCCTGCCTTCCCAGACCTACCCTCTCGGAATCCACCAGAACTAAGTCAAGGCACACCAAAGCAAGGGACCCTGCGCCCCAAGGGCGCGCGCGCATCTAGTAGGGTTTGCGGAGGGGATGGGAGGGCGCGTACCGAATCCTGCGATAAGACAGGAGGCCGCGACGACAGGCTCCTTCACGACGAAGATCTTGAGCTTCTCCATCACGGCCATGGCTGCCGCTTCTGCTTCCGCTCCTCCGCTTCGCCTTCGCGTACCTCGCCCGCCGCCGACGCTGGAGACGAGAGAGGGAGAGACAAGTCAGTGCTCTCTCCTCCGATCTGTGGACGTGGGCCCGTGTCTTGTGCCGAGAGACTTCCACGCGCAGCCCATCTACGTCCGTAGTCCAGTGGGCCACGATCCATTTTATTGTTGGGCTAAGGCCCATACTGATGGCCGTAGGCCGTAGGCTCACGGCATCTTCAGAGTTGCCGATCCGAATATTCCTCTCGCGCGCGCGAATATTTTGCCGGGACGAGCGAATCTACCGTCTCTGCGCGCCGCTTTCTCGCGCTCGCCTTGCCTTGGACCGCACGCACGGGGCCACCCTTCTCCTCTCCTCGTCACCAACCTATTCTCTTGCTCGGCGCGCGTAGAAGAGGCACTTCTTCCTCGCCGGCTTCCTCTCCGTGTCGGCATGTGTCTTGCTCGACACCGGCCGTGGCCCGTGGGTCGTCGCCGGACGCCGGGCACGGGCAGGCGGCAGCGCAGCCGTCAACCATGGTTTTTACCAAAGGTTTGTCCCCCGCATTACTGTCTCGTGCCTGGAGCATCAATTCGTTCAAGTATATTTTTTATGAGATGAGTTGCATATATGATGTTCGTGTTTGTGTTCGTTCAAGTATATTTTTTTATGAGACGAGTTGCATGGTGTTCGTGTTCGTGTTTGTGCCTTTGTCCTCTGATGAAATCCTCTCGTACATAGATAGGTTTGGAGCACACCATGATATGATGCAACCAATTACTGGTTCAGAACTGTTCTTTTATCCGTTTGGTTATGTTAGTCGCCTGACACCAAAACATCATTTTAGCTTCCTTTTGCCGGTTGCGGATCGGGATTCAGTCATTCAGAATTCATGTCTGTTCAGGAAAAAAAAAATACCAAAACATCATTTTAGCTTCCTTTTGCCGGTTGCGGATCGGGATTCAGTCATTCAGAATTCATGTCTGTTCAGAAAAAAAAAATACTAGAATTCAGTGTCAGCCGGACCTCGACAAAAATGGAAGCCGCAGGGGTATCAGCTCCTGAGCATAAGCATGCACCCCTTCTTTGTACGCAACGCCGTCTTCTTTTTATTAACCAGGATAGGGGAGTTAGGGAACACAGCTCGGTTCACGCATGAGAGATCTGAAGGAACGAAAAACAGGACAAGGAGGACTGGATCTGGATGGTCGGCGGGCTAGCAGAGATAACAGATGCAGCACGCCTTCAGTGTTTATTTTCCGAAGCTAACGTGTCCTGGAGACACGGGCTCAAGGCCTTGCCGCCGGCCAGCCAGTGCCGAGCAGGAGAAAGGTTGGTGCTTTCGCTGCGGCTGGAAGAGGCAAATGGTGCCATCCCATACTTCGCGGCAGCGGCTGCCCCGGCCAAACCGTCTGCGTCCTGGATATCCTGGTACGGTGTTATTCGTTGCGAAATCCAGCTCTGTGGCTGCCGCTCTCGTTCTGATTTCGGTTTTACGCTACCATTATTTCGAAAATGTATTGCATCTCTTCCACGCTTCCCGGGGTCTCGGCAATTCCGCCGCTTAAGCGCAGTGTATGTCATGCAGGAAGGAAGAAGTTCAGCGGCACCACACGGAAATAAGCAACAAAGAATCGATTTGAAATCTCGGTATGATACAGGAGCATGGCGACAGCACCAGCGCAGCATGTGGCCGTGAAATAGAAGCAGCAAGTACAGATACTCTTACAGGCACAACAAGATACACCATGGACACTTCTGTCCAGGCGCGCACTGTTTTCTCAATGTTTGTGTGTCGTATTATTCTGCTACCAGGAGCAGGCCTTTCCTCAGAAGACAGAAGAGTTTCATATGAGTTGGAGATGGTACTCTAAAACCATCATCTCCAGGTATTGGGGAGAAGTGAAAGTATCATCTCGACTCCCACAAGGTCTCAAGATTAATTTACATGTCCTTGGCTCTGCAGAATCAGAGGAAGTTCAGTAAGTGCAAAGCCACGGGGCAAAGAATTTGTTTAGCAGGTATTGCAGGGGAGCAAGATGGGTATCATTTTACCTTACGACTCGACTGCTGCAACCCTTACTGGCTTCATTACCCTTACAATGTTCCTCATGTGCTCAAACCCCATGACTATCACCCCTATGAGATAAAGAAAGCTTAGTTGCAGCTTGCCAAGCAAGTTATAGATTGCTACGGCAGCATTTGCACCTTCATCTGTTCGCATCGTGACGGTAATGGGTTTCGCAGAAATGAGTGCCCCGGTTTCTGATGAGGATGCAGCGTAAGAGATTTGCTCCGGAACAATTAGCCTTGAAGAGAAATTGGAGGTGTTTAGTCTTCTTAAGCTTACCCGATGTGTTCTCAGGCTCGGCTGACCACTCTTCAGGTGTCATCGCAGATTTGGTGGCCTTTATCAAATCCATAAGCGCATTGTTCACCTGGAATACATAGAAGGTTACATTAGTTCCTACTGTGCTTTTCATGTAGGCTGTGAACAAGCAAGAAAAGGGAACATCAGAAAGCTCAATGAGATGAAGTAAAAAAGAAAAAGAAAGAAGAGCAGCCATGCAGAAGATAACCATGCCAATTGCACAGCACCCTGGTTGGTTTTGCTCTCAACTTATCTCCCTAAAAAGATATAATATGCTCAGTCAATTGTTTCAGGTTTCTTAAAGTCCTTGTAGTGTGTTTATTATTGTCCCAAATATTCTCCTAACTATCCATAACTTGAGTACGTTCAGGCATACATATTTATTGTGTTTGAAACAAACATGTAAGAGAGCTTACTGTTATATTTATAAAGTCTACATATTTGGTAGTTGCCAAAGCAGTTAGCAGACTTAGTAAAGTCTACATATTCAGTACAAGTAATTTAATTTGCAGCTCCACATCACTGCTTTGAAAATTCCTAGAAGAAAATATCATAGCTGCTTGGTTAGTACAAAGCTGAGTGCATGCTAAGCCACATGCCTCGATACTTGAGGCAACTTGATGTCAGATACGACATTTCGCAACCTATTAGATCCTATAATTCTGTTTCTCTGATAAACCTAGTAATGGAGAACAGCTATCTTCAAAAGTATCATATTATGTTGCATATTTAGTTGGGTGATCATTGATGCTTTCAGATAACTGCAATGCTGATGTCATCTTAGTTCACTTAGGAAGTTCAGAATATATACAAAAGTGCACCATATTTTCCTCACTCAATCCTCCTTCCTAGTTTGATAGACAAAAGTTGACTATTAGAAAGAATTTTTCAGGAGAAGCTTGCAAACAGCCACAGCTTTTGATGTTATCTTTGTTGTCCAGAAATTTTGGGATTTTCCACCACTATACAGCAGGTTTTTTTAAGAGAAGAAACAAATCAACCAATCATATCAATGTCCTTCCTAGTATTTCAGTGGCACATTTTGCTGTTTTATCAGAGTCCCGCACTTACTCATCCAGGTCTTGTCTTTCATGGTTCGCTAGATGTGCAACATGCTTGACAGCTTGAGCATGCGATAAGCCAGTAGGCCACATACCTAGATACTTGAGGCAACCTAGTTTCATTATAACTTTTGGCAACCGACTGAATCCTATAATTCTGTTTTACCATGTTAAACCTAGCAATGGAGAACAGCTGCCTTCAAAAGTACCATGTATTCTGCTCTGTTTTTCTGTGCTAAACCTAGTAATGGAGAACAGGTGCCTTCAAAAGTAACATGTATTCTGTTGCATGCTTAGGTGACGAATGATGCTTCTTGTGTCATCTTAGTTCACTCAGCAACTCTAGTATTCTGTTGCACGTTTAGGTTTAGGTGATAAATAAATGATGCTTTCAGTTAACTAAGATGCCTTGCAACAGAAATTTCTCATTCAGGAAATAAGTTTGGTGTCAGTCAGCTCAACTTTGAGAAATTTGAAGAGCCACAGTTTTTTATGTTACCTTCATTGATCAGATTTTTTTTTTTTTTTTTTTTTGGGGGGGGGTCTCAGATTTAAGCAAATAAGCAAAACAATCAATCACATCGATGTCCTCAATATATCAGTAGCATATGTAATATGTTGCTGTTTTAAGAGAGTTTGCAATTTACCTCGTCTGGTCTTTCATGGCTCACTAGATGTGCACCATGAAGTTCTACCATTCTTGCAACAGGAAGAAGCCTTTCTGCTAGACGCTTTGCATGGCACAATTGTGCAATAATGTCGTCCCTGAATTTTTATAATGTAAGCGACATGAAATGGATGTGCACTATTCTCTGACAAGAATATCCACTGTTAACAAAACTAACCTTCCATGAATAACTGAAACTAGAAAACCGGCAGATCGTATTGTATCTAGTTCCTTAGCAGTCATTTTGTGAGTCCAGCATGCATTAACTTGACCTTCAAAACCACAATTAGATTGCATCCCTGTCGACGATATGCCCTTCACATATTCCTGAAAGCAAACAAGTACAGATGAACCTTCCATGAATAGGTTGGCGCATTTATGCAAAAAAAAAAAAAAAACATATATTCACAACAAAAGACCTGTTCAGAAGAATCACAACAAATGATGATCAAGTCAAAATCACATAAATCCAACTATCTAAGGGTATTGGACAAATACAAATATGTTTATATTCTAAAAGGTATGCACAACATAGGAACACATTCAGAACAAAAGACGACCTATCCAAAATCACATAACCCAATGGTATAGGACAGCTGGAAAATAATGCCAAGCAAGTTTTTCAATGTGTAAAAACAACAAACGTTATCCAGAACACGAGAGAACATGACGTATCACATATACCAATTTAGAAGATACATCATTGTCAGCAGACTGTTACAAAGCAACATCAGAAATGTAATATCACTCACTTGATATAGGATCATTCTTCTGGTACACGACCCAACAGTCTCCTCAAGGTATTCCTGCATAGTTGCATTGTTAAATCAAATATATCAACACTGATGCAGTGATTCTGAAAAATGAAAACAGGGAATGATAATGGATGCATTATTAGTTCCTTACCTTAGTATAATGCGTTTCCAAGTCCACAAGGGCTCTTTCCTCTGGAGTTTTTGCTCGTAAGAAACGGAATGCAAGAGATAGCATCTGCCCATCTACCTACAGAAGCAGGGAAAAAAACTTAATTAACTCATGCCACAGATAGTTGAAAATTATAATCAGTGCATCTTGTCGCATTTACTCTGCATTTCACAACATTGGGTGTATTCGGTTCCACAAATATGTATGCAAGTACCTTTGGGAAGCATTGAAAGCCACCTCCAGTGACATTAAGCAATGCCAGCGAACATAGCCTGTGAGGCGCCATCGCCGCTAGCTTGCAAGCAATCATGGCACCTGATTGCACAGAGATAACAGGGTCAATGACTAAAGCTCACACATTTGAAGAAAACACACACACACAACACAAAAAAAAAAAAAAAAAAAAAATTTACCCATGGAATGGCCAAAGACGTGAGCTTTCTTCCACCCCAAATGATCCATCAAGGCCAAGGCATCCATCGCCATGATCGCCGTCCTGCCAGATATGAGAGAACACGTTTGAAATCAAACACTCGTCAGACCCACCGCCCATTTTGACTTTTCCTACACAAGAGCGCGTGAACGTGGTGGAAGATATGATTCCCCCGTCTTTCTTCCCCATCACTCATTTTCTCGTGAAAGCTATTGTGCCAGAACGCGAGTGAAATGTGGAATTTTTCTGGCCGAAAGCTACATGCAGCTGCTGTCGTCCACCAGATCCCCATGTACGATCGTTGTGGATCGCAAGGGGAGGAAGCAACACAATCCTGTGGTATCTACCGAACGGGAACGGCCCACCGATCGTTCCGACCATTGCCACCGACGACGGGAGGAGGGAGGGAGGATTTGGATCTGTCGGAGCAGGGGATACTCACGAGTAGTAGGATTTGTTGGGGAGCACGGAGCTCCGGCCGACGCCGCGGTTGTCGAAGCAGCAGACCTCGACGCCATCGCCGCCGCCGACCTCCTCCGCTTCCGCGGGCGCGGGCGCGGCCTCCTGCCGCGCCGGCGGCGCCGACGCCGGCCTCCTCGTCCGGCCGCAGGGGCTCGTCGTCGGCGGGCTCCAGCGACCCGGTCAGCCCCTTAATCTGCGGGCCCCACGAGTCGTGCGTCCCCGCCAATCCTTTGATTCCGACGCAGACCAAACGCCAACCAAAACAAACCGTTTCCCATCTCAGCGAAAAAGCGGAAAGAGGAAACCAAAAAGTAATCTTTTTTATTCCTGCTGCTGCTGCTACACGAGAAGAAAAAGGAACAGGAGGATTCCTCTTCCTCCTCCCGATCGAGAGAGAGCTCCGCGAGAGATCGGCTTGCGTGCGTACCGATGATGAGGAGCACCTTGGTGGCGCCGCGGCCGTAGCGGCGGTAGAAGAGGCGGACGCCCTCCCACTTGTCGCCGTCCGCGTACCTGCCCACCTCGCAGTAAGGCATTGCTGCTCGCCGGCGAATCCTCCTCCTCCTCCTCCTGATTCAGCTAGCGCGGCGCGCGTCTCGTCTTCGTTACCGCCGCCGCGCGCAAAACTATTGGTTTGGCTTTGACCGTTTCCAGGGGATCGATCGGTCCGGGCCGGGAATGGGTGAGGCGTCGTTGCCTGGAAAGCAGCTGGAAGCGAGAAAATGCGCAGGGGGAAAACGAGGGGGAGCGGAGCTGCGGAGGCAGGGAGCCCGGTTATTTATAGCCGTCCGTCGGAGTCGGAACGGGCGCCGCGGCGCGAGGAGAGGAGAGGAAAGGAAAGGAAGGCGCGGGACGGCGGGAGGGAAGGAACACGTGGACGGATGGCGCGGGCGGATAGGAGCGGGACGCAGACACGTCGGCGCGTCGCCGTCGGCTGAGTCAAACCGGCCGTGCCGCGAGGATAAATTATGGGGAAGAAGAGAAGGCTGAGGCCCATGTTTTTTGGGGCTGCAATTTTCATTTCGTTTCATCGCCGGCTTTTCGGTGCCTGCCGAATTGGACTGGATAATGAAGCAAGTAGAGGTATTGTGTTGTGCTTTTGCAGTCACAGGCCTGATCGTGCTGTGACTGAACGACCGGTGAGTGATGTCTACTCGTAGTCCTGTTATCCTGGAACACAGGGAACCGGTTGCATTGAACGGCCAGCTTTCACAGCGGTCAGGAGCAGATCATGCTGGGGTTCTGTCTGCATCAGAGCAAATCATTCGTTTATTCATTCATTGATCTGGAATCACTTTTCTCAAGAAGTGGACAAAAAGAAACTTCTGAAGTAAAAAAAAATGCAGCCGGAAGTTAATGAAAATTTGTGCATGCAATTGGAAGCCACACGCATTTTTTTTTTCCAACTTTCCAGGCTCGGCCTCGCTCCGTCGTCCATCAGTCACCGCCGGCTCGTACATTATCATATCAAACCCGACCCGGTCCAGCCCCCGGGCGCTGTTGAGTGTTGAGTGCCGAGGCGCCACCGCACGCGTTAGGTTCTTGTGATGCGCGTGCGTGCACGGCCGCAGACGGCAGACGCACAGTGCGCGCTGACGCGGCCGTCCGATCGCCGCCCCGGGGCCCCGCGCACCGTCCCTGTCGTCCGCTGCGGCCGCACCTGGGTCCCGTCGCGGCCGCTCGGTGCCGGTGGTGGTGCCGGTGGTGGTGGCTGCTTCCGCTTGGCACGCGCACGCGGCACGGGTGCGCGGGGCGGTGATCCATCACTGTGTCCGGCTCAGGCTGACGCGAACCACCGCCCGGCGCCCGCCCACGACGAACGGACGGATACCTTTCGTTCCACCGTACGCGCCGTCGTGCCTCGTGCTTTTCGTGTCCGAGCGTCTCGGTCGGCGTCAGAGATCTCGCCCAAAACACCCACCGAATCGCGGGGATCCGATCCTCTTTCAGGTCAGGCCTGCAGGACTGCAGGGGATCGTGACCGAGCAGGAAGGAATCCTTTCATCCATCCAGGTGTGTATGTATGTACTGTGTGGTACAGACTACAGACAGAGGGGCTATGTAGGCTACGGCTACGGTCTAGAGTGTCTGGAAATGTTTCTTCTTTTGGAGTGCACAGCACATGGATGACGGGTCGGATCATCTGTCAAAACTGACGAGCGGCTTGGGAGTCAAGGACGATTCTACCATGGCTGGCCTTCGACAAAAAGTCCTTTCGCGCGTTTGGAATTAGGACCGGTCGCCGCGCAACTGGGGTCCACTACGCTATTTTTAATTTAAATTAGTTAATTAACGAGCAACTGGGGTTCATTACCGCCAAACTCTGGACTCGATCTGGTCCATGACATCTTGCCATTTCCTACACCGAGCATCTCCAACGGAAGCGTAAACTTGTAACCAATCCAATTAACACATGCTCATCAGAATGCCCGTGCACACAGCTCACGGCAGCGTTAGAGCGTTCCTGCGCCGACGATGGCCAAACGAACTAGATATCCAGTATCCACCACCCAATCGGGAGACGTCTCCGGGAAGGAAAAACGGCCGACCAGACACGCACGCACAAGTAGTACACAACTTGAATTTTAATTCAATTCAATCCCTATGATTTCCAGAGCTCCGGTCCGGAGTGTCTCCGTCCAAATCCGTCCAAACTCTTCTTCAGTTTCCAGAGAGCCCGGCCGGTGGCACGGACGTGGCCTGCGCACAGCCTCCTGTGCCGTTGCTGGTCCATGATGAGGTCGCGTCTAGGAGCCACGTCGTCCATGGCTCATGATTGATGAGGTCCGAAGCGACGGGGCCATCTCGTACGTCCGGCCTGTTTGGTTCCATTTGTGCTAACTCTATGCAGTGCAGTGCACGAGCTGCAGGATGTAAAATTACGGTCACTAGCATTTTAATGTGAGGTGGATACATGAGAGGCGGTCGCCAGAATCGTGGACATTGTAGAGTATTACTATACGAGTATCAGTGATTCTCGCGGCCTGGGAATTTGATTTTAAACATATCCAAACAGGATTCTAAACTACTAGTCAGGGCCCGCGAGTTGCCATGGACGATAGTAGTGTAAAATACATGCAGAGAATATATTGTTACATGTTTCGTACGACATTAATTGGTTTGCTTTGATTTGTACAAGAGTTATTATGAAAATCTTCTTTCAAGGACTTCTCTCTCTTTTTAAAGGAATGGTCTTATCTAGGTTTTTAAAAAAGATTAGCTGGTATATACTTTTCTGACGGGTATGTAATTAGCTGGTATGTACTCACCGTCTCTAAATAAATATCGCTGCCAGGAAACCCTTCTTAAGAAATCACCACACCGGTAATTTTAATAAATAATAAATATTATCAACATTATCATATCATTGGAAAGAGGTCTTTTCCATCCCTCTTTTAACAAAATTATTTGGGGATATAAGACTACATATAATTCTTGGTTAGAGAAGAGATCGATGCTAAAAAGAGGAAAGAGAAGATTGAAGCACCGGTTTGCACATTGTGAGTAGCGATGCTTGGAGAAATTTTTTTGGCACTGGGGATTGTTCCTTCCTCGATGCTTAATTGTGCATTGAGGAGAGAGTAGGGAATAAAAGGGAATGCATGTTCCACTGTTTTCCTTTTTAGTAGGTCCCACATCAATGCCCTACACTGCAAGATTCCAGGAGCGATGCTGAAAGGCGAGTTCGTTTCAGGAGCCGATGCACACCACTGTGGCCAGTGAAGTATTACACATATTTAACAAATCAAATTAAACTTATGTATCTCGCATATGACGGTTAGCAAGAATAGCCCAGAGATCAAACCTTTAAGTAGTTTTTCCACGGGTGTGTCTTTTTTGGCTGGTAATTATTAATATTTTTGCAACAGTACATGATTAATACAGTACCAACTTGCACCTGAATGGTCCTAGCCTTGAATTTTTTTTATGAATATTAGTATATTTAGAACTTTTCTGAAAAAAATATCATAGTAATGATTAATATTCTTTAAGTACTACGTCTATCCATAAAAGAATATAATCGGGATTTGTGAAGTCAACTTTAAATTTTAGCTAAAATTATATAAAAATATACTAATATTCATAAAATAAAGTAAATGCCATTAGATTAGTTGTAGAACATATGTTCATAATAAATTTGGTTGAAGACATAAATGCTAATACAATTTTCTATAACTCAGATCAAAGCTGAACAGGTTTGACCGCCATGTTTCCTATAATTATATTCTTTTGAAGATATAGGTAGCATTCACTATGCGACTTATATTCAAAAAAACTTTCCTTTTGAACGAGTATCTGCAGTATATGTTGGATCCAAGTAAACTTATTTTCCTGTCAAATTTGAGATATTGTAACAATATATGTAAATAAGTTGAATGATTTGAACATCAAATCAAAAAGTCACACATTTCTTGTGTTTGATTTGATAGTAGTACGTCATTTATTAACCATTCTCATAACATATTTTTTTTTTTTTCAAATCATGACAGTATCTATGAACGTAAAATCGTTACCATGGTATTGCTGTATCAAAATAAATAATAGATCCATGCATAAGGTAACAAGTATCTTTGCAAAACTTTTAGAACTTGTTTGAAACATAAGAATCTATAACTCCTATATTTTTAACCCCTTTCTAGTCTTTTTTTAAGGAATGGATTGATTGGGTTTTTAAAAAGAATGATGTCACCGACATCATCAAAGGAGTATTATCTCCACTAAGGCTCATTAATCTCTCACTAGCTATTTCTTTAAAATAGAAAAAAATGGTAGCACCTAAACCAAAATTGTAATTAAAATCTAATTACACCATTAATAAATAATAAATATAAACTCTTCAAAATAAGACCCCACATGAATATAGTTTTTTGATAATTTTTTGGGGAAAAATTTAAACCATATTTTCTACAAAGTAAAAAACCCGTTTGTAAAAAAAAACCTAACAAATGGAAGCATATCACATGGATTACATGTGGTTCTCTAAAAAACATGCGTATAGATGAAATTTTGATGCAACAGTACAAATAATCTATACCATGTCAATGGATACAACCACAAATTGACCTATTACATGAATATATATGTATCTATTAATTCATAGTTTCAAACCATTATAAACTTCTTATATATTTTTACTACGTCTATCCACAAAAAAGAAGGGCATCCTACTAGTTTTGTAATAACTATAAATTTTAGCAAAATTATATAAAAACCAGTTTAATTTCATAAAAAAAATACATGCATTAGAATTTATAGAATATAATTTTGAATGACAAGTTTGTGGTAATAGTTGCATGGTCTATAAATAGCACACTGTGAGATCAAACTGAAACACTTTTTTTGTTTGTCATATTGCCTATATACATTTTTTGGGAGAATTATCTTGTATTCACTTTGAAACTTGTTTTGAAAACGGAGGTGGGGAAAATAAAAAGTATATTTGGATCCAAGCAAACTTATTTTCCTGTCCAAATTGAGATATTGTAAAATATATTTAAATAAGAAAAATCATTTGAACATCATGGTAAAAAAGTCACTAATTTCTTAAAAAAAAAATTTGATATGTAGATGATTGATTTACCATTCTCATAAGTTTTTTTTTTTTGAAAACATGATTTTATTTATGAGATAAAAAAATAACAAATTTCAAAATAAATTATCCATGCATAAGGTAACAAGTATCTTTGCAAATTTGTTATTTTATTTGAAACATAGGAATTTCGTAATAACTACAAAAATTTTACACGAACCAGTTTAATTTCACTAAAAAATACATGAACAAGAATTTTTTAGTTAATTTTGAATGACAAGTTTGTGGTAATATAGTTGCATGATTTAAATAGCAAAATTTTTACCAAAATGAAAACACTTTTTTGTTTTCATCGTGCACATATACAAAAATTTTTACTTCTCTTTTGACCTTGTGTTGAAAACGGAAGGGGAAAATTTTGAAACAGATACGTTCCCAAACCAAAAACCCTTCCGCCGAGGATGCGGTTCCTAATCGGCTCGTGAGAGCGTTGCCCCGAGTAGCACCTGCTGAAGAAGGCCGTCGCCGCCGCCCCTGCTCGCCGCTGCGCCTCCGCCCCTGCCCGGTCTCGCCTCCCACGCCGGTCTGATACTCCCAAGGCGGTGGCGGGTGGCCGGAGCTCGCGCAGCCCTTTGCCCTCGCCGGATTCGGTGTCCGAGCACTTGCTAGAGCTCGCGCTAACCTGCTCGACCACTCCCCGCCGCCCGCGGCCATCTCCCACCAACTCCGCGCGACCGACGCCCTCTCCTCACCTGTTGGTGGTCCCGTCCCGCGACGAAGACGACGCGCCGCCCCCCCCCCCCCAAAGCTGTCCTTTGTCTCCCGCTCCCTCTCGATCCGATCCGGAGTGGCTCACGTTCATATTCCCCGCCAGTGGCAGAGGCGGCGACCGGCGATCGGTGTCAATCGTCCACTAGGTACGTCAAGCTATATTGCATCCTGAAATGATCCAGTAACTAGTATCGGTAGTATATACATGTTTTTTTGAACGTAATAGCAAGAGCTCTGCTTTTCAATTAAGAGGAGAAAACAATTTTATGTACACGAGGAGCTGAGGCAAAAGAAGTACTAGTATATACATGGTTCATACACACTAACTTCGATTTTTGGCAAAATTTATCACAACCATGTCCTGTATGGAGCCCGTCCCTGTCTGTGAGTGCCACCGAGAATTGAAGGCACAAGCTTCTACTAGGAAGGAAGGAGTGCAGTGAGTAAATTGCAAAAAAAATGAAAATATTTTGCTATGTCTTGCATGTAAAAATGGTGAATTGAAAGGAAAAAATAGCTCCCCAAAAGCCTTTGTTTTGGCATAAGACAACTGAATGGGGACATGGTTCCAAAAGTCCTTTTTTATTCAGTCTGCATATATTTTGTAAATGAATATGATGGATGTTTTATATAGGCTTGGAACTGAACAGAAAATCCATTCAAAATTTCACAGATTGATATGAGCTGATCATCCCTGGCTGGGTAGTTCCTTCTGCAATGGCTTACGTTTACTGCACTCACTGCGCTGATTACTGCCCCTCCATAAAGGACCCCGACAAATTATACATGTGAGATCTCCCTGTTCTTTCTATATTATTATCCCAATGGGATACCTTGCAAATCCAGTCAATATGATTGTTATGAAGATGGCCTTATACAACTCTGTCAATGGTTGTCCATCAGATTTTCACAAAGCGATTGAAGCTCTTGTGCTTGTTTGTTGGTATGAAAACTGACATGTTTGATGATCAGATGTTGTGGTATATGTGGGAAGGTTCTTGATCAGGAGGTATACACTGATGAGCCTACTTTTGTTAAGGATAGCACAGGGCAGGTTGGTTTTATCTCCATGCTTTGTAATCCTTGTTTTTTCTTCTTTTCATTTACTAATTGCTGAGAGTTGATATATTTTGGGACTACACAGAGTCGCTTAGCTGGAAGTATTATAGCAAGCATTGAGTCTGGATATTCAATTTCTCATCAAAGAACCTTAGACAAAGGTATGGTTTTAGGGCACTTATTTATTTCTTGACGTGGTACTCTATAAACTTTTTTCTTGGCTTTATTTTACCAGGGAAGGATGAGATTAGGCAGATTGTCAATAACTTATATATCAGCGGTGGAGAGACTATTGTTAGCAAGGCTTTTCGCTTCTATGAGGTATGTCTTTCTGTTACCAATCAGTAGTAAGGTTGTTTAAATGGAATGCAGCATCATGATATTGATGTTTCTTCGTTCTGAAGTGCAGCTAGCTGTCGACCGTAATTTTACCAGGGGCCGTCGAACAACCCATGTTGCAGCTGCTTGCGTTTACATTGCCTGCAGGTATGCTGCAACCTAATAGGTTCACTACTGGAATTCAGAAGCATTTAATCTATTCTGCTAACTTCAGTTCGAATATTTCCATTCTCTGATTTGCCCCCTCCCTGCCACTTTTGATGGGATTAGTAGTTAATTCAGAAGCAAGTTTAAAATTACGGTCTGACAAAAGAAACCTTCCTCCTTTTTTTTTTTGAAAAGCTCCTACAAGTTACTATTTCTATCGTATGCTTCTTTAGACAAGCAAAAGGTTTCTTTTGTCAGATACTCAGATTGAAAATCGAATTAATTGACTGCAGGTATACTAAGTGCCGTTTGACTTTATACCTTGTGTTTCTAGCCTCTAATTAGAAAAGTAAATACTTGACCTTGAGAAGGTCCTCTCAGTGGTCTGTAAGGATTAGTATGTTTCAAATGCCTAAACTATAACACAACTAAACAAGTAGTAAGCTTGTTCATACCATATAAACGCATGTCAAACCCATTCAAGACGCTCTGTTATATTGGCTGCATTTGACCAAGTAAACAGAATGTATTCCCTGCACATTTAGTATACTTTCTTTTACCTAATACACCATGAAGCATGAGTAACATTTATACCATCATCTATTTCTTCAAAAGCTCTTATGTTTCATTAATTATTCCTGAGCTCACAATTTAGCTTATTTTATCTTTCTTAATCCTGAAAGGACTGCTTTTCACCTTCATGCTTTTATTGGTATCTGTTGCAAAGTTTATTTTGTTTGTTTTTTCAGCAAGTTATATTGTAGCGCTAATGTTCGGTTTCTCCAACTTTTCTTGCCAGGCAAAGTAAGAAAGCTTATCTTCTTATCGATTTCTCTGACTATCTCCAAATAAGCGTGTGAGTATGTATACCAACCCTTTGGCCTTCTATATGACTCAATGAAGGGGCTCATTTGGATTTTCTTTCAGTTATGTCCTAGGTGCTGTTTTTCTCCAGCTCTGCCAAGTTTTGCTACTCTCAGATCATCCATTTGTTCAGAAACTTGTAGATCCCAGCCTTTTCATCCATCGTTTTACAGATCGTAAGTTGATGACGTATATGTTGCATTTTATATTTCATTTGTTACATCTGCTGTATGTAGTGATTTCTATTGTTTGAAGGGTTGAGGTATCCGCAAATATTTATATGTTGCATTGTATATGGCCGTCAGATTGGCACAGGAGTGGTTATATGCAGGTTTTGATTAATGGCATTGCGTGTTCGGCTAATCTGTTTAGTGCAATCTGAGACTCGTCTTCATGCCATTGAACAATCTTTAGACTGCTCATGTTTTTTGTGCAAATGTTGTGATTTAAATGCCATATGAGCTATGTTTATCAGAACATTCTATGTGTGCTATTCTGTTTGTTGCAACCAACGAGATTCTTATGTGAGGATTGACCAGAATTAGTTCCCTTATTATGTACGTGGATCTGATTATTTGAGGTTTTTATAGTATATATTGGTTTTGCTTTTTAGGTTTGGTGGGACAAAGAGATAATGCTGTCTCAGACACAGCTTTACGCATTATTGCTAGCATGAAGAGAGATTGGATGCAGGCAGGTGTTTCTTCTTTCGTTTTCTTCCATAATTTTTCTTTCACAAGGCTGCTATTGGCTTACTGCCTTGCTCTATGTTGCAGACTGGGAGGAAGCCAAGTGGATTATGTGGTGCAGCATTATACATTGCTGCACTCTCTCATGGGCATAATTACACCAAGGCAGATATTGTAAGTCCAGATGCTCATGAGATATCTCGAACTTATTCAACAATCTATATTATGTATGTTCTCCTTTGTCGACCTACGACCTTTTGTTTTATGTTTTAGTGATGTCATCAACTATGTTTTACGTTTGCAGGTCTCTGTTGTGCATGTGTGTGAGGCCACTCTAACAAAGCGATTGGTAGAGTTCGAAAATACGGATTCTGGCAGCTTAACGGTATGTTTCTTTCTTCCACAAAATTTCCAAATTTGTTGAACCTGCAGTTTATAGTATTAGTTTAAATTCCTTGTTATATTCTGCAATTTATTTTTGGGACACACTGTTAAGTGTTAACTCATGCAATGTTGTTCTCATTGGAACATAGTTATTTTGTTGGTAAGCTGCCATTGTGCAGCATACTATATTGCTCTGCAAAGCATGAGTTCTATTGTTTATTATATACGGCTAGAATTAGATCTGATAGTAATGGTTTGAAATTCCAATTTACGGGGAAAAATCTCAGACCCATGGCCATACTGGTCCTTTCTAAGTAACTGCGAGGAACCAGTATTTTGTCTGTGGATTCACTATTTTTGGCTGGCCATTTCTAGGCCTGTTCCCACACAGAATTGCCAGTACCTAGCCAGTTTTCCTTTTAGAAACACGTTTCATCAATTTGAATTTTTAATGCTTCTGGATTCTTATTAGTTGTCCTGCTACCTTTTACAGAACATAGGTCACTTGTGGATTTGCAACTCTGATCATGTGTAATACACTAATAAACAAGTACCAACCCTATGAAGAATATATTGCTTCTGTTGTCATTCTTAATGTATGTTATCATCAGTGCATTTTTAAGCAGTTCTCTTAAGATGTGAGAATGCCTATATCTTCATGCCCCTTTGTTAGATTGGAGAATTTCTGGCAAAAGCTGATGAATATAATGAAGAGCCAGTTTCAAAACATTTGCCCAAGTCTGGAGAAATCCTTTGCAAACACAAGGATAAAAAAGGTTTTGAACATTTTGCCCATGGACTTTGTGAAAAATGCTATAATAAGGTAGATCTCATCTACAATGTGCACAACACATTGACCCAGAGTAGACTATATTTGCTTTTGACACTTTGTCTGATTTCCCAGTTCACTAAACTTTCGGGTGGACTAGAAGGTGGTGCTGACCCTCCAGCATTCCAACGAGCAGAAAAGAAAAGACTTGAAGCTGCTAAAAAGGCAGAAGAAGCTGCTGCAGTTAAGGAGGCAGCGCTGGAAGAATCTCTTTGTGACACACAGAATTCTGAGGTTGAGAGTACCATAACTCCTAGAAAGGTAGTATACTGCATGGCCTCAAGTTCTTTATTTTTCTCTTTCGGGGCAGGTGTGGTGGTAGTGGTTGTAGTGGGTGGGGTTGGGGCGGGGTTCACCCCCACCGCAAAGTAATGGTACCGTAAAATCTATGTGTGAATTTATGGAAACTTATCCTTACTATAAGCCTGTATATGAAAATAAATTTAGTTGACACTTGACAATGAAACTGGCTATTCTTATATGTAGTTTTCATCTAATCTTTGCAGCCTGCATAAACAAAGGTTTTCATCCTCCCTATTATAAGAATCTATATAGGTTAGTTTCATAAGTTGATATCTTTGTTTAGTACTCCCTCCATTCTTAAGTAAGACGTTTTAACTTTTCTATATGCATAACTTTTGTTATGTACTTGGATATACACTATGGTTAGATACATAGTAAAACATAATGTATCTAGAAAAGCCAAAACTTCTTATAATTTGGAACAAAGGGAGTATGGTTTTTGTGCTAGGCTCATAGGCAAATTGTGTTAGAAGGCGTCACCTAGGGGACAAGGCATGGTTCGACACGAAAGGTGTTCTATCACCTTGTTAGACAGGCGATGTTACGTGTCGGTTGTCACCTATGCAATCAGGTGATGATTATGATGCAAACAGTTCTTTCCCTGTGTGGAACCTGTTTTTCCTGCAGGTAGAACATTTTTTGCTTACCTCGTAATGGTGGACCATTCTTCTTGTATGGGAACAGCTAAATGTTCTAGCAGAAAGAAAAGAAATGTTCTATGAAGAGGAAAGAAATGCTGTAGTGGTTGGCATTGGCACAGCCCTCAGTGGTGGCCAAGGGTTGGGCTGTATCTATTCCATTCAAGCCATGCTATGCCAATTGCTGTCAGCAACATAAATAAAAGTTTACTGTTAAGAATATCTTTTCATTCGTTTTTGTGGAATGATCTTTTTATTCTTTGAAAGCATTATTGGGTGGGTAACAATCCTAGGTGGGATATGAAATTTCTAATATGAGATATGAAATAGGCAAAAAAAAAAAAGGATAAAAAGCCAAAAATCAGTATAACTAATTCCCGACACTGAGTTTGTCTTTTTCTTCATTGTTTCCCAATTTCACTTGTCACAAAAGAAATGGATTTTGATCTGGGAATTTTGCATGGTTGTGTATTATCACGTCCTCTAAATTTGTCCTCTTTTTAATAATTTAAAACTTCACTTATATTTTATGAACTTACCATTTTCTGCCCAGGGCATGGTTTCTATTAAATATCTACCCGGGTAACAAATTCACTTGGCACCACTGGGTTGGACCATTTAGACCCAAACAACAGTACTGTCGTATGGATATTATAGAAGGATTAGCTGCTATAATTATTAAATGGTGCATAATATATTTTTGTTTCTGAATTTTGTGATATGTGGCATTGTGACATGTTATTTCTTCGATTAGCTTTTATGTTACAACTATTGTGCTTATTTCCCCACCTTTTTCTGTTCTCTGGGAACACACTTCGAACAGGGTTTAAGCGGAGATAAATCTTCAACAATTGGATCTGGGGAACTCATAAATGACTCTGTGCCGCCCAAGGATCCTGAAGAGGGAGGTTTGTTGCTTCCTGAACCATCATACGCTGCAGTAATTTCAGTTTTGTATCCTTGTTTGAAAGCTGAATGCTATCTTACATCCTTAGGTGAAAATTGTGAAGGCAATGATGATCCAGACAGCTTTTCTGACATCAACGATGTAGAGGTGCTTTCTCAATGAGTCCTTTTTATCATATTTTTCAAGATTATTCCATTGCACAGGTGTAGTGATAACCAAACCTACCTTTGGAATTTGTTCTGATGCTATCTATCAAATTTGTAGATTGCGTGGTACCTTCACAATGAGGAAGAAACACAATATAAAAAGATTATCTGGGAGGAAATGAACAAAGAGTACCTTGAGGTAAGTAACACAATCTATTGTCACATTTTTTTCATCTTGACCAGAGAATGCTACTACCTGCTTTTTTATTTTACAGGAACAAGCAGCAAAGGAAGCTTTGGCAGCTGAATTGGCAGCTAGAGGGATTGTTGTGGAAGAGGGAAAGAAGAAAGTAAGAAATGCTTTTGGGCAATCAAACTTCCTGTTTATCATTTTAAGTTGAATCATATGATTATCCATGTCCGTTTCAAAACATAGAAACGAAGACGCAATGAAGACACCAAGAGCTCGACACCTGCTGAAACACCAGCAGAAGCCACATACAACATGCTGAAACGGAAGGTATTCACTTGTGCTGTCACATACTCCCTCCGTTCCAAATTATAAGCCGCTTTGACCTTTTTGGTATATCGATTTGCTATGTATAATGTCTAGATACATAGCAAACTATATGTCCCAAAAAAGTCAAAGTGACATAATTTGGACGGAGGGAGTACTATCCAAAATAAACTTGTCGTTTGGACACTGCATGTACATTCTGATGTGCAAACAAACTGAAAGCCTGAAATTCAATATTTAACATCCCTTCTCACAGGGACTTGGTTCAAAGATCAATGAGGGAGCTGTTGGCGAATTGTACAAGGTATGCCTGTTTGTTTATGCTTGAAATGTAGAATCCACAAATTGTATCCTGCCGTGAGCCGAGTATAATGCAGTACTTTAAGAATTTTGGTTCTGTAGCTGATTTTATTTAGAAAAACTAAATGAACTAACAACACTGACTCTGTAATTATCTGTTATGCTACATTTTTGTGACCTGGTGGTTGATTGATTCTGCGAGCAGACTAAAGATGAAGTTGGCAGCGCAAGTAAGGAAGAAGAGCTGGAGTTTGACGCGCTTTTTGGACCGGACAATGCTGATGGTGAAACAGTCGATGATGGTTACAACTATAGGGGTTATGAGGATGACGGTGCAGAAGCCTACAATGGCATTGATGATGATTTTGATTTCTAGGATGTAGCAGCATTTGCAAAACGGCAAGCTGACTAGCACGGGCAAGATGATTCTTCTGTAATTCTATACATCATATAGATTTTAGTTTCTTTTTTTTTGTTGTTAAGAGAGTTTCATATTATTATGAACCTATTGGATAGTCAACATAGTTTTGCTTGTATAATAATATTTGATACTAGGTTCTGCATGGGTATTGTAAGTTTGTAACTGTGCAAGTCCTGTGTGCTCAAGCGCCTAAAAAGGCATTGTACCTCCACCCTCGAAAGATTGCAAGTGGAGATGTAACATTGTACGTAGGCCATGTTACACAAAAATGCATTCATCTGGTCATTTGAGCAAGTTTTCCATAAGACCATGGAGAAATGAACGAGGGGAGCACCGAGCGTGTCCGTGGCTCAACCGCCATTGTGTATTTTGTTGTATATATAACATACAGCAGCACACCTTTTGATTTTTATTTATTTGCGTTCTTTTTTTCGTCCTAAATCCTAAACTAGGCACGCTTTGGCCGGGCTAGGCTAGTCGTTCCGGCAACCATCGCCTTAATAATACAGTATTTATTTAGGATCTGTTTAGATCTCATAAACTAACAACTAGTTCACTAGTAGTTTAACTAGTTGGGTTTTATAAACTAGTGAACTATAATTAGTTGTCTTAAATTAGTTATTAGTTTATCTACTAGTTTACCTGTTTGGATTCTTGTAGTCAACTAGTTCCTAGTTGATGGGGGGGTCTTAGAGTAATATTCAATCGTGCGGAGACTGCATGTGGTTTAGGAAAGTACCATATATAGTAGGCTGGCGAGGAGCTTAGTCACGGTCTGGATGAGTGGATGACCAGGTAGATAGAGCTTATCAGAGAGGTACTGAAGGCCGAGGCTGAAGCCGTCTCGTTTGACCCTCACCTCACCTGTGCTGATGCATGCCATTCTTTTTCTGCAATCATCAGAGTTTGACCCTCATCTGTGCTGATGCTTGCCATTCTTTGTCTGCAATCAGGGTTGAAGTCACAGAAATATATCGTTGATAAAGGGTTATGTTTGAATATCTCAAACTGTAATACTAGAAAAGATTGCTGCTGGTTGTTTGAGATTCTGACCCGGCAAGGTTTCTCTTAGAAAGTTTCAGAAAGGGGGAAGAGAAATGGCACAAGGACAAGGCAACGGTACAGTTCTGTATCTGATCTCCAGATGTGCTGAGCCTAGCAGCAGGAAACGGCGCCGTTTCCAGCCTCGAGATTTCAGATATTCTGAGTTTCCCTTTTTTCGCAGAAAATAGTGGAGGTTTCTTTCTTCTTCTTCTTTTTTCCCTTTTTCCTTTGGAAGTTGGAACACTGAATGGTCATTCAGAATTAGGAGGTGGCTAGTGAAATGAGACAAGCCTATTTAGTACGTCACCTGGAAGATATGGACGGTTGTTCTGAAACTGGAGTGTTCTTTCTGAATCTTTGGCGTCAGGCAGACCTATCTCAGGGTAATCAGGTGGTGCACAACAATAATAGGTCCAAAAATAATTTTTTTACAGCGATCCAACCGAGAGCAGCATTAAACTTCGGAGGCTGCGTGGGAGTGGAAGTGACATTTCATACATGGTTTGAGAAGTCATCAGCAGTTGGAAAGTCTGGTGACACAACTGACAGAACATTCTGATCTTTATTCCATTATCTAAAAAGCTATCTTATCTGGACAACACAACTGGCTAGCATTAGTTTTTCCCTTATAACAATAAAGTGACGTGGGTGTATACATGCATGGGATCAAACCGTCCTGATTCTACTCATTACATGAACTCAGCAAGACTAGATACCAGTCCAGTGACCGTAGCGTCATCAGTCGCCGGACGTTTATCCTGTTCTTGGCTATGCAGGATGATGGAAGTACTGTGATCAGTGTCCATTCCCTGGCTTCCTGCGTGGATCATGTTTGGGATTGGACCCACCGTAGTCGTAATCCTGAACGTCCGTCAGAACCCTCCTGCTGCGTCTCTGCGTTTGGGGAGGCGAATAGGGTGGAACTGTCATTTAAAATAAATATCTATTTTTTGGAAACCTTTTTATCCAAACAAATAATAGTCCACTGATCATCGAGTTGTAATTGTAGCAAACACTATATGCTTTCTATTAAAGCAGCTAAAGCTTTCACTGAAAAGATATAAAAATAATTACAGAACCAAAACAAAACGTCTAGAACAGCATGACCACATAGGAAGGATGAGCTTTCCTTTACTCAACTTCTCCTTATAAAATCAGAAGAGCACATGCCACAGGATTTGTATGACCTCCTATCAGAGGCAGGAATCCCAAAGATAGGTCTAGATGTATATTTCTGCAATAACTAGTTCAGTTTCATAGTGAACTTCTAGCTACAGAGATTAAATATATTTGACAAACCAATTAGCCCTGAATGATGGTTCTTAAACATGCTTTCACTTTCTTTAAGAAATAAAATGAAAAATCAATGTCGGCCTGTTTAAACCGAGATTATCAGATACTGACCTCAATCACTTCAAAACGATCTGCATCGTTGGCATGTTTAGTTGCACTGTGTCCTGCATTCAAACAGACAGGAATCATGTAAGACTAACTAACCAGCAAGGGAAATACCAGTACAAATCTAGCACAAGGAAATGGACTGTGAAGTGGTGTACCTGATGATGCACTGAACAATAGAAACACCACAAGGATAACGGTGAAGATGAACCTGAGCTTAGGCATTATTGGTTCAAGCAGCGCTGTGAGTCGGCAGCAGAGTCTCCTTCCTTCTGCAGCTCAGGACCGTCAACTGTGGCGAGTAGCTGAAACGTAGCACAAGCCCCCTTTATATACGACGAAACGGTGCGCTGCTCCTACAGCTGGAAAGGAAAGGGGCACACCAATTGCCCAAGCTTTTGCAATAGTGTGCCTGTGCTGTAGCGCCACCAGTGATCTGCATCTGCCCTGCCTCTACGGGCTAGTAGCCATGAAAACGAAAGCCAATATGGGCTCACCTCCCAGCACAAGGTCAACTATGATTCGGATGAAGAAAAGAGACCTTCCGAATCACTCACTGTTCTATTCATCATCATCACCACAGGTTAAGACAGAGCAAAATCAGAGCTAGCACACTGTACTACAGACTGTTCATTGCGAGCAGCACATGTACAAACTGTTCATTGCTGTGCTGTGTTCACAGCCATTTGTTGGGTGCTGGTTGCTGCTGGCGCAGTGGTGCGGCGCGCACGGGCACGGCACAGTTGCACACTCTGGAGGTGGAGCAGTGCGCGCCGCGCCCGTCGCGCGCGCTATAGTGCAGTGCCATTTCGATCTGTAGCGCTAGCATGCGTACCTATCGCTCTAGCACCTACGGCTGCGCACACGGGCGCAGGAGGACGCAGAGGACGATGGGATCGTGACCAGTGCTACTAGTGCAGCACGAGCGGCGCCCACTACCGGAGGCGGCAGCGCGCACCGTCGCCGCCGACCGGTTGCGCGCTCTCGCGCGCATGACGCATTGCACATGGCTGCGGGTGCGGGCGGGCGCAGTAGTAGTAGTACTCCTACTCGCCAGCAGCAACAGGAGGCGACCTAAAAGATGGCTGTGGGCGCCGGCCGGTGACCCACCATCGCGTCGCGGAAAGCTCGGGGCTTTGTGCAGGCAGGCGAGTGGAGGTTGAGGTTGCAGATCGCATTGCACATGGGCGACCGACCGAAGCCTGCGTTCGCGCGCGCGATCGAGGTGACCGGCCGAAAGCGGCGGAGATGGATGGAGGTGGAGGGGGACGACAGGCGCAGCAACGAGCCAGAGACGCTCATCCGCCGATCCGCCACCGCAGGCGAAGGAGGCGTGCTGTGGCGACTGGCCAGCACCGATTGGAATATGGGATGGTGGGGGCTCCTGCAGGCTGCAGCGCGAGAGGCCGGGAGAGCCTCGGTCCAGCTCTCCAGGCCATCTGCCCATGCCCATCCAGGCATTCCTAACCTACTCTAGCACAGTGAATCCTACATTTTTTTTTCCCCCCCTACAATCCAGAGGGCGTCTAGGTTTGTAGCAACATTATTAACATATGTATCTCTAAATAAACGTATTATGAAAACATATTCAATGATTAGTTTAATTTAATAATACTTATTATACATCATAAAGTATTAATAATCTCTTATATATAATTAAAGTTAAAAACATTTAACGTCTAGTGAGAATGATAAATTTTTTTTTTTAGAAACAGAGATAATACTACTTTTGAGTTACACTTTTTAACTATATAGTAGACACACCAAAAGTAATAGGTTTAAAATCCCAACTTAATTTAACATGCTAAAATGCTACCAATTGTTCTTATTGCTAGCAAATAATAAGTGCCAAACAGTACTACATTATTATCAGTTTGTATTGTTTTATTTCGGTAGTCCTACGGTCCTACCTAGCAGGCTAGCACCACCATGTCTATCACTCCACTCCTACTGTCGGGTTTTTTTTTTTTTTTTTTTTGAGCATCACTCCTACTGTCGTTGATACCTTGCACCACGCCACCACGGCCAAACATCAGCCGGCCGTTCCTCATCAGCATTCATCATTATCCTGCAGTCTCCTGTTCTCTCCTCTCCGGTCTCTCTCTCCTTTCTCAGACTCATGCTTGCCCTTCCTTCTACTGCTGGAAGCTTCTAGATCGGCGGGGCCAGCTCGGTTACCTTGGTTTTGGACCGAAGACCGTACGACCCGACCCAAAAGAGTGAACGCTCACTCTACTGACCGCAGGTCACGCCGTCTTGGCCTAAACGCATCTGTGCTTTTTTTTTTTTTTTTTCATTTTCCCCTGCTGCTAGCATTGTGCATTAATTTTTTTACCAACACACTCTTGCAGTGTACTGGGTTGTTTTGCTGGTTTTATACTTTTTCTAAAATCAGGCGGTTTAGCATTTTTATCTCAGTTCATTCAGTAACACATGTAGTCTTTTAATTCTTTTTGACGCCTAGTCTTTTAATTTTTAAATGGACTGAAGCGGGTGAGGCTTTTGCTTCTGGCTTTTCTCTGTTGGGCCTCTGGTCCATTCCGGCCCTAATAACGGGATATTGGGCCCTAATTATGAAACTTCTTGGGCTCTTGGTCTGTTGGCTAGCTAGTTTCTCGGTCTCCGCTCAGGGCGTGGTGGCTAGGCCTGCTAGGAGAGCAGACTTTAGCGATGGCCCAAAATAGTCTGAAAAGGCCTGGTAAGCACGCTTGGAAAAATTCAAGCTGCCGGCCCCCTGGAAAAGACGAGGGGCCCGCCGCTGCCACCGCCGGTCGGCGTCTCCATCGCTGGTCCCCCTCCCTCCTCCTCCGGCATATCGCCGGAGGTCGGAGAGAGTGGGGATCCATTCTTTTCTAGTAAGTCTTTCTAATAGATTGAGTCTTTAGGTTTTAGGGTTTCTCCATGCCGAGTTTCTTGGTATTGGAGATTTATTTCTTCCTCTTGCTCTTCTCCGGCAACGGCGAGGATGTGGGGTGGAATCGTTTTCTCTATAGCGGACATGTTGAAGATGAAGGCGGCATCTACGACATCAGTATCTTCATCGACATGACGACATGGAGACTCGTGTTTCCAAACGGCGACATCAAGGCGGAGAAGTTGCCGCCGCCATGGAATAATTTTCTCCGGTCCCTTCTTCGTTTTGTTGTGGTTGGATCTGGCCACAATGAAGTACTAGGGAGAATAATTTTCATATCAGTCTTCCTCGTTCTTCGGTGGCAGAAAGAAGAAAAAGGAAGACACAAGGAAGAAGAAAAAGTTTCTCAACTCCGTCTGCAGGAATGTTGGCCGTTCTTTGGGCATCTACTGTCTGGCCGAAAACAATTGTTGCCGAGTATTTGCCTGTGCATTCATCCATACAAAGCGTCAAATAGGTTCGGGTTTGAGATCTGGAGCTATTCACAGCGTGGGTACAATTTAGATGAATTTCTAGATATTTGTGTAATCCAGAGGAACTGTAATATGTTAATGTACCCAGCTATTATCTAATATAATCCTTCTTTCGTCGCAAAAAAAAAAGAGATATCTTGTTTTAGTTCCTTGAATTGCAGAACTTGGCAACTTTGCAGTGTTACTGTTACATGTAACGTGTTATGGTGCGGATAATTCTCCTTTCCGATTTGATCTGAATCCTAATTTTAAAGATACAGAGAAAAAGTCTAATATATATGTAGATATTGATAACCCAAATCTGATTTTGTGCAAATGCAGGGTATGATATGGAAACCCGGAGGATATGGATTATCTGTAAATTCTATGCAGATTATCTAATGTTTAGAATAAGATATCCCATAATTTGTCTTTCTAGACTAAAGTCTTGAGCAATTCAGGATTTTAACAAAATTGTTGGTTGAGAACTGTTATTTTGTCATATCGTTGTTTGATTTTATAAATTTTGAATTGAGATCTTACATGCTCTTAGTATTACATTTTGACTGAGTGAGGATAATAACTTTAGTAAGTGTTGTTTGTGCCGTGTGATAGCCACACACGGAATGCAACACATGCATGCATGGTTATTATTGTCTACTACTTGTTGAAATTCTCATAAAATTCTCTTAGTATGCACATATTACTCAACTGTTGAAATTCACATCGTATTAGTTCTGATATTAAAAAAGAATCTACATTCACATTTGCGTCTGCTTTTGATCTGAATCCGGAAAAGATAAGAATAGATTAGAACATGGAGCTGCTCATCCGTTTTTATCCCTACACATGGCTACGTGTATACAAGTCAGAATCAACAACGCCAGAACTTTCTGACGTGTCATCGCGGCTATTTTATTAACATAACACACCTGTCTTCCTGATTATTGCCGATCAGCCGCAGCCGACTCCTTTTTTCTGGCTGATTTGTGTGGCAGGCCGCGGTGCCCGCCGGCCATTCTCACCGTACCACTTCGCGTGCGCACATCACAAATCGAAACGGTACACGCTCGTCGAAGCGATCGCGCGCACATGCATAGACGAGACGAGCATGGCCACGCCGGCCACCCGGCGCTCGATGGCGCGCATTGCTCCACCGCACCACCACCAAGTGGCCTAACAAGTGCCTAGCAATAGTATATTGGAGTAGTTTTGCCCTATCGAGAAGAGGAAAGCCGCGTCCAACTTGTACTCGCTGGCCTTTGTTCACTTCTGGCCTACGGGGTTCTTCACTATTATCGTTTGGCTTTTTCTCTCCAAAAGGGTAGCGACGACGTCTATGGGCGCCCGCGCGAACGAATCAGGTCCCTCTACATGGGCAGGCTTCGCGAAGGTACGGACGCGTGACACAACGCGTGTCCTTTCTACGTGGCCGTCATGTAGGAGCTCCGCCACGCTACGTGTCCCGGGGACTGCCCTGCCTCTGCAGCTTATAAATATATACCCCGCTGTAAAGCCCCCTACCCATCAGTAGTAGCTGTTGAACCTTGGTTCAGCTGAGCATCCATCAGTAGCCAAGTGATCAATCACTGCTTTCTATTTCTTCGAGTGATTTGCATTGAGCGATCGGTTCGTGGCCGGTTTAGTTAGTTCCAGAGCGAGCTGAGCAGCATCACTAGCTTGAGACATCCAGCTGCCATGGCTTCCCACCAGGACAAGGCTAGCTACCAGGCCGGCGAGACCAAGGCCCGCACCGAGGTAAACGATGGCCATCTCCAATTCTCCATCTTGCAGCTTTTGATCACGCCGTTGTTCTTGTACTTTCATTCTACTCCGAAGTATCTGCTTATGAATTCGAATGCAGGAGAAGGCTGGGCACGCGGTGGGGGCGACCAAGGACACGGCGGAGCACGCCAAGGAGACAACCAAGCAGAAGGCGTCCGACACCAGCGGCTACCTAGGCCAGAAGACCGACGAGACCAAGCACAAGGCCGGCGAGACGACGGAGGCCACCAAGCAGAAGACCGGCGAGACCACGGAGGCGGCCAAGCAGAAGGCCGCCGAGACCACGGAGGCCGCCAAGCAGAAGACCGCCGAGACCACGGAGGCCGCCAAGCAGAAGACGGCCGAGGCCATGGAGGCCACCAAGCAGAAGGCGTCCGAGGCCGGGCAGTACGCCAAGGACACCGCCGTCTCCGGCAAGGAGAAGTCCGGCGGCGTCATCCAACAGGTTGGTTGCATGATCACGTTTCACGAGCCTACTAATAAGGATTAGATAACCCAGCAGCAGGTCGTTGCTTATGGCTTGTGATCTGACCTCTCTTGTGCTTCGATCGATTCCCCCAGGCCGCCGAGCAGGTGAAGAGCGCGGCGGCGGGCGCCAAGGACGCGGTGGTGAACACGCTGGGGATGGGCGGGGACGACAAGAAGCAGAGCGACACCGACAAGGACTCCTCCACCATCACCAGGGATCAGTAGACACGTACATGAATGCACACGCGCTTCGTCCTGTCCATGATCCCGTTTCCTTGTTCATGAGTCGTCCAGTATGTATGCATGTTTTGTTCAGTGTCATGATTTCGTTCTGCTAATTTGGTGATGTAAGTTTACTTCGCACTTGCTGTGTTTTTCTTGCTGCGTCATGAAGTGTCTGTAAACGATCGAGTCGGGTGACAGTGTTCTTTGTTATAATATAATAAAAAAAGTTGGTAAAGCCAATATATAGCATGTGGCTTGCTATGGCCTATGTATGTGTTTTGTAGATTTCATCAGTACTCCCTCCCTATGTCTCAAATTATACGTCGTTTAGGTCGTTTTCGATTTTTCGTGCTATAAATTTAACTGATTCATTGGAAAATACGACAATATTTACCACAAATTTACAACGTACTCTTAATAAGGAGTCTTGGCCCACACCTCATATATACACACAGGATTACCTGATGACATAATTACGCTTTCACTTGTTATAAGCGTCTCGAGGCAGTACGCCTTCTTCCTTACTTTGCCGGTGCGTCGGGTCTGACACCGGCGTGGTGTAGGGCTGCCCGCCCTCGCGCATTGGCGCGTGCAGGTGCTGCGCACGCCTTTCAGCCTTTGCCTCCGGCAGCCCTCCGCTGACGGCCGCAGACAATGCCTCTCTGCCCCGCCCCAGAGATCACAGCAAGTGACCTCGCGTCTGTGGCTCCGCGGTCCTTCGTCCCATGGCCGTAGCGGCGCTGAATCGACGCGTCGTCCTGTTCACCCTGTCACCATCGGCAGAGGAGGCCACCACCAGCTATACAGAGGTGAAATTTCCTTTTTCAGTTCGTAAATAACTTGGATTCGAACTTCTATAGCACTTTCGTTTATATTTGATAAATATTGTCCAATCGTGCACCAACTAGACTCAAAAGATTCGTCACGTAATTTACAACTAAACCGTATAATTAGTTATTTTTTTACTAACATTTAATGCTCCATGCATATAGGTAGAAATTGATGTGATGGAGAGAGTAAAAAAACTTGCAACTTTTATTTCAACTGAACAAGGGCTGTATCGTTTATTTCTATGGGTAACTGATTACTTTGTGCAGGTTTTGTTGTCATCGGTGCAGGTGCAGGTGCAGTCATGTTGCCTAACCTCTTGTTCCACTCCAACCACAGATAGTTTCCTGCTAGGTAATATAAAGAATCACTACATAAACTCTGCTTTGTTTGCCCACTAGGAGTTTCAAGAAATCCCAGTTAAGTTTTCTACACAGTTTTGCGTTGATTTTGGTTGCCTTCCATGTAGTGTGCATACACTTTGTCTTATTGACCCAGTCCAAGCTTTGCATTCTTAGCTTTAGCCTGGATATGAACACATTTGTTCAATCCAGCCTCAAGGACTTCCTCTTTCTATCAAAGAGCTACATGATTTCAGTTTGATCTATATGTTCAGTCAGATTTAGCCCATGGTCTCTTCGTGTAGGATGGAAACATTGTCATGTTTGCTTACTGTCAATTGTTGGATTCTTTATATCTTGCCCCTAAATTACGTTTCACAGACTTCTTCCTTATTTCTTCGCAGTTTGTTGCATCTGTCGGCCTATGCCTAGCAAAACTAAATTTATATGTGCCCTTTAGTGCTACGTTGCATGCTTAAGAACTTTCACCTGCAAGCTACTGTCTATACACACTGAATAAAAACATATTGTAACTTTTTTTTGCAGGTTTTATTTTACAGATGCATGATTGAAGGTGTAAACATTGAAAAGGTAAAAGGTAACTAACCGCCTTTATGTTCAGATATTCTTTTTAGACCTGGTCCTATACCCATTTCCCTGTGTTCACCCAACTCATGAAGTCATGATGCATAAGTGGATCTTTTCAATGCAACAAAAGATTTTAGGATAGTGGAATTCCTTGAAAATTGGCATGTGAAATGGAAAGAGACAATCAATGTACTTACATATGTGCAAAAGAAAGTGGTGAATCTTTTTCGTTAGGCCAAACTGATTTTAAATTCTGAATATAGGCTATAAACTTCCGGCTTTAGCCATGTGCCTGGTTTTGGCAAGTGTTTTCCTGATCCATATGTTCTGTCAGGATTGTTAGGCTTTGGTTTTCCTTCCTCATACTCTCTCTCTCTCTCTCTCTCTCTCTCTCTCTCTCTCTCTCTCTCTCTCTCTCTCTCTCTCTCTCTATCTCTCAGAGAATCATTCCCAAATAAGAGGCATTCAGGCCATATCCCAAGACTCCTTCAATATTATGGCAATATCATGCTTAAATACTTGGAAATAATCGTCAGTAAAAATGTATATCCAATGTTTTACACGAGCTTCAGCTATTATACCAAAGCTATTAACTTTATGTACATGTTCAGCCATTAACAGCTGATTGGTCACCTCACATGCTAACTATTTTCCCTTGCAGCTTGATTGCATCGCATCACCGAATAGATGACCTATTAAACCATCTGCTATTTGTGAGGGTCGTTGTGGAGTGTTCATATCCCTTCTCATTGTTCCATGACATCCATTTGTACCAAGCAGGTATGATGATGTGTGTACCATTTTGGAAATATTTTTTTTAATATGCATTGGCTTCCTCTGAAATTGAAACTTATACGCAGCAAAATAGCATCTCCAAACTATGAATAAATAAATCAGTGCCAAATCTGGCATTCCCTGTTTCTAGGTTCTGATTGTTCACGTATCAAATGTGCTTTCTGTAGGCACAGAAGGCAGCGTACAACCAGTCAAACACAACAGGAAAAGATAAATGAGATAACTATAGTCTGTACCAGCAAGATATTTAACAAATCAGCTACCGCAATTTGCATGCATAACAAAAGTTTGAAAAGTGCATGGTGGCATTAACTAAACACTCTATTCACCAAACTATGCTAATGCGCTTTTACTATGTGCCCCAAATAAAAAAAGTTGAACTGTGTTATACTCTTTAACATTCCTTTTCCTATATGTTTGTAGGTACTAAACCATGGTTCTGTTATTGATGGTCCTTCGTGAAAAACCTGCTCCAGTTAGCTCCATGGCTTTGCTTACAACAAGAAAATTTAGTGCCCAGAGTAGGCCATTTGTTGTAACTCTGTTGCAGTGTTCAGTGAGATGAACTGAAAGAAGACCTAAATTTATAGATCTTCTGTCGGGTCATAATCTACATCGTCAGAGTCCGACTTGTACGAATCCGGTGGGCTCACTGGCTCGCGACGTGTGCGTGGGGCTCTTGGGACGAATCCGAACTGCGGTGGTGGCAGTGGGAAAAGAGGTAGTAATTGAGCAGGTTGTAGTGGTAGAGCTTGAGCAGGTTGTAGAGGTAGTAGAGGTTGAGCAAGCTCCAGTTGCATATCCTCTGCACCATCCTCCACCGATATTCTCAGTACCCTCCTTATCCTCCACGCCACCCTCTAAGATCTCATTGCTAGTACCTGCCTTATCCTCCGCGGTACCCTCCAAGATCTCTGTGCTGGTACCTGCCTTCTCAGTGCTAGTACCGTCAATCTGCTCTGCGCCGATGGTCTTCAGTATCGTGAGAGCATCCTCCTATAGATAATAAATTGGAATTGGAACTGATATTTCATAATTTGCACCTGATATTACATAAAAATTTTAGAGATGGCTTAGGTCATACTTACTTCATCATATATGAATGGTCTCGCCAGACATGTACGCTCAGCCTTAAGATTGCTCACCATTTTTGGAAGACCTTTCTGCAGAGTTCTTAATTTCATACTTCTTTCATTGTGAAAAGCAACACCAGCTTTTTTTCTGATTTTTTGTACCAATCTAGCTCTTCAGTCACGTGCTGAAGTAGCTCCATTTTTGATATAGTATCAGCACGTTGAGAGGCTAGAACTTTAGCTTCAGAAATTTGTTTCCTTATATCTGAAAGTGCTGCTAAAGGATCTGCCATCTCTGCAAATAAAAAGCACAACATACGACATGATAAGGCAGAAAAAGAAAAGAACAAACAATATAATAGCAATCAGCTACAGCACAGCCACGGCACAGCCAAAAAAAAGATCAGTAAATCACAGCTGATCAGGCTGATGTTGACACTCATTAAAGTACACTATTTGCAAGCTTCGGTGATGCTATCTCTGGTTAGACCTGCGGGTGAACAAGGTACCAATGCATTCTTTCCCTAAACTATGCATTCTTTCCCTAAATTATTCTCATTTGTAAAATCAAGATTGTTATATAAAAATAAGAGAGCCAATAGCTTGTGAATAGATAAAAACAGAGAGGAACCAAGCAAGTACAGAAATTAGGAATTATGATACAGGAACAAGATTAGCAACACCAGAGAGAAGCAGAAATTTATGATAATACTCTGTAATTACATTGGTCTTTAACAGATTAACCTACTCCTGATTTAGACTTACCACTTTGGTCGATATGGTAACATGAATATATGATTCGTTCATACTGCATGAATATCACAGCTCAACTTTTATGAATTTTATTTACTCCATCCTCTTACAGTTAGGTACTGGAAAAGGAAATGTATGATTAGCAGATGATGCTAAAAATAAATCAGTAGATATGACAATATCAAACTTTCAGCTAGATTTTGGATCCATTGATAACCTTCATACAAGCAAGTATACGTGGCGAAAAGGAGGATGATAAACAAACACTTTAGATGTTGAGATTCAAACTATCTGCATGCAATTCATTCTTTTCTTTGGCATGTTTAGCATCATGCTGAAAGTTCTGCACTATAAACGGTTATCAGGATATCCTGTACAACAGGGAGGCCAGCTAATTGCGAGATCAGACAGCTGTCAATGTTGACATTGTCACAGGGAGCAAGGACCCACTTTTTACGAGGCAATTGATATTGTACTGTATTTTCTATAAGAAAACATGGAAATAACTATGGCTGTTATGTCGCAGGTATGGCAGCAATGGAGGTGGAGTGGGTAACATGGAAAATTAGCTATTATTTTAATTAACACATATTAATTCATGAAACTTAACCATATCAACATTGAACATCTGCAAACCTACACGGAGGATGACTACAGGTCTCTAAATTTTCATAATTTTCATGGTAAAGCCTGTAACTTGATAGACTATGTTTTTGCTCCGTAATGGATATAATTATACCCATTAGCTAATAAGATTACAACAACTACTCCCATCAGTATGAGGTGACATCTAATAATTAAGCTTAGTTAAAATGAGATGAATAGCGAACCTATTGTATTTTTCAAGTTAAACCAAGGCAATAGGTGAAACTACCAAAAAAACACTATGGTTGTATGTTTTGATTTTCAAAGTTCACTCATGCTAGGTGCCTCCACCTAAGGAATTTGTAACAGTTCAGTGCTGTATGAATCATCAATCAAAAGTTGCTACTGCCGTTGCTAGATTACTCAAATTTATCAGTTTTAAGTCAACTACAATTATTAGTTTTATTTTTCCATATATGGCATCAAAAGTTACCTTTGTCAACAAAAATGGATGTAAGGTGGGTAGTCTTCAGAATTTGCAAAAGTTTAGATTTCTTCTTTAGAACCAATGAGTTTATTTGTTCACGAAGTTTGTGATACTCTTCCTGAACCTACATTGAGATGAAATAATATCAGTGCAATTGTAGATTAAACAGATGCACTATCAAATGTTTTAGAAACCAGAGGCTTACTCTGTTGACAAACTCTAGTGACAAAGCATTCGTCTCACTTATCTCATCTTCTGATTCGACTCCCACATAATACACTAAGCTTATGAATTCTTGTTTTTTTCTCAAAAGGTACAAGCAAAGTATCCCAGTACGATATGATAGACAATGCCTTTTTCTTGATCTACACACACAGAAACAGTGAATTGTAAGAGAACTTGGATCAACATTATCAAAAACAGCGAATTGTATGAGAAAACAGTGAATTGTATGACAAAACAGTAGATTGATTATGATGTCATGAGGTACATGTACATAAATAAGGAAGGACGATCCAGGGTTGACTTATTGAAGTATGACCAGTTGACCACTGACCTATAATAAACAGTCTATAGCAACAGAGATTATCTGTCTAATAATTGCAATATCAGAGAATTAAGAAATCATACCTCACCAAATCTGTCCAACCTCATCTTAGTGAGCTCCTACACAGTTGTTGAGACGGTGAATAGTTTCAGCCTTCAAATCAGTCGTCAACCAAGAATCAGTGTCTCTAACAGATCCATCAACTTTAGCTTGAATTTGCTGTAGGAGATTAAGGCCAAGAACATTGCACAAATCACGAAGTTTCACTAAATCCGCCATCTGCAGATAAGTGCAATTTATCATTACTGTGCAGTGACATGACCGAATAAATTTGACTTATCAATACCTGAGACAGAATACATGATAAGAGTATAAAACAGATTCAATCTTCAATTCTAAATTGATCCTAAGGCATAATGGCTCTACTAACCAATGGAAAGTAACAACACTACAAGAGCAGCCTTCTTTTATGTGTCTTCTCATGAGGATCGTATCATTGCTACGCTCCCAACGTAAGGCCGAATAAATTTGACTTATCGATACCTGAGACAGAATACATGATAGAGTATATAACAGATTCAATCTTCAATTCTAAATTGATCCTAAGGCATCATTTCGAATACTGTCCTCATAGCTGCAATATTCCTATTGTAATGAATATTCAGAACTAATTAATGAACATTCAGAACTAATTAATGAACATTCAGAAATAGTAGCCTCATATTGGATTAATGCAATACATCGTCCCACGTTGGGACAAAATTTCTGAATCCCTGAGACCATTGCTAGCTATGAAATCCATTTCCGCAGTCACTCCCTATCAGATCGAACGTCAAGCAGCAAAAGACAGGCAGGTCGAGGACATGGAGGGCGCTTAGGACGCGGATGGGAATGAAGAGAAGTGACGCGATTACCGCGAGAAAACCTCCACCGGAGGGATGCCCGGAGAGGAGGCCGCCGCTTCGCCGTCGGCCCGTCGCTTCTCGCCAACTCTCGGGCGCCGCCGCCCGCAGAGCCGTCGTGCAACGCCGACTTGCCGAGTCGGGTGGCACCTGGCTCGACGAAAAGTTCCCCGCCAACGGAGTAAGATGATTTCTTCTCGGGCCGGGGTGACTTGGGAATGGGAAAGGAAGAAGTATGGCCCGTCACAACCCAAAGGCAAGCTTTCCGAATGCGCAATCACCAGCGGCCTCGTGGGCTGGTACTGTTTTCTGCGCCGGACTAGTCCACTGGGCTGGATCTGACCCAAACGTAAGGCCTAAGAAATCTAGAATGAGGTTTAGAGCCTCTAGATCAGCTCTCCAATACCATCTCTTCCGTGCAAATAAATAAATAAAAAACACCATCTCATATTCCCCCTAAAACTATCATATTGAAAAAAGATGAGAAAATTTCATTGCTCCAGCATCTCCTCTTAGCTCGCTCTCTCTCTCTCTCTCTCTCTCTCTCTCTCTCTCTCTCTCTCTCTCTCTCTCTCTCTCTCTCTCTTCTTCACAAAAAAAACTTGCATCTCCGGCAATAATGTTGAGCCTATAATAATCTTCTCCCACATATCTATTCTAACATGTGGGTTAATGTATTACAAAATTTATTGATGATATGTTGAAACATCTCACCAATATTTAAAAAGTACTACTAAACAATATCATTCTATTGAGGATGAATTATTGGTGAGCTGAGGAGCTCTTTTTAGAAAAAGGAATTTTTATTCCGGTCTCTGCAAGAGATTTGCACACAACCAATCCTTATTACAAAAAGCAACATCTTGATATTTTTAAGCTCTCAAAAAGCTAAACCAAATGAAGGGAAAATCGAATAAACGCTAAGCGCTAAGCCTTTTGAACAACGCCCATCCATGCTTGGCGAATATTTCCATAGCCACGGTCTCCATCATGCGACATGTCCATTTTATAAAAGGTTTGTCGCTCTTCTTCTGCAGGGCGCTCCAAAAACGGGTCCAATAAGTTGCCCTGAAAACAACCTGCAAATAAGAGTATAGTCGTTTTTTTATCAAAAATCCCTTCATTTCTAAATAGCCAACTAGACCATAAGATTGCACTTGCACCCATACAAACCAGGGAGCGTAAGTGTTGGTCTGTTTGTACATCCCACAATCTAAATAAGTTGGCTACATCTTTTGGAGGTTCAAGATTAAAAGCCACTTGGCAAACTCTCCAAACAAATCTAGCCACATGGCAATCAAAGAACAAATGTTGGATAGTTTCTTTATTGTCACAAAAACAACAACTATCATCTCCTTTCCATTTTCTTTTTTTTAAATTGTCCTTGGTTAAAATGACCCCTTTGATCAAGAACCAAATAAATATCTTGATTTTAAGTGGTAATTTTAACTTCCTAGCAACTTGTTTAAAGGCATCGCAATTTGATTAATTAAATGCTTATACATAGATTGCACCGTGAAAGATCCTTGTCTTGTAAGGCTCCATTTAATGGAATCTTGTTGATCATCCAACCGCACAAATGCAATTTTAGATACTAATTCATTCCATTTAAGTAACTTCTCCCCCAACTAGAGCTCTTCTCGAAAGAAATGTTAAGAGGAGTGGAAACAAAAGCATTAGCTACTGATAAATGTTTTTTCCTTGTAATATTGTATAAAGACGGGTATTGCTCTTTGAGAGTGAAGTTTCCAAGCCACTTGTCCTCCCAAAATCTGGCTTGACTACCATTGTGAATGTTAAAAATAGAGAGATCAAGGAAGCAGTCTTTTACCTTCATAAGGCCAGACCAAAAGTGTGAGTCTCCCGGTTTCCAATGAACTTCACCAATGATTTTATTTTTCAAATATTTCTTCCTAAGAAGATCCTGCCAGACACCATCTTCATTAACTAGTTTGTACAACCATTTGCTAAGTAAGCAAGCATTCTGAGTTTCAAGATTCATAATGCCAAGACCTCCTTGATCCTTTGGTAAACAAAGAATTTCCCATTTCAATAATCTATATTTTTACAATAATATATATTCTGAGGAGCTCTAGCCCCCATCTCCACGTTGGATCCATCTCTGATTAGCAACAAGAAAAGTAAATTGAACTACACTTCAGGGATTGAATAGACTCTAAAATAATATATAAGCAATTTTTTAAAAATTGTCCAAATACATTTTTTTTTGTAAAAAGTCATACAATTAAAAAACCTAATATTGAATAATCTTTGAAGATTTATTCTTGGAAAAAATATGAGACCAGTTTCATATTTCTAAAACCATGCATCGAGTTAAAAGAAAAGGATTTTGCCCGTAGCGGAAGGCAACGGGTATTTATAGCCTGCATGGAGTCACTGTTTGCGGACTTCTCGAGTAACTCAAAATCCATAGAGAATTGATTCGGTGCGCCTATATTTTATAATTTTGCAGGCTTCGTAAAGCATGTCACCAATTATTTTCCTTTTTTTTAGAAAAGGGTAGGACGTCTATTCATACTAAACTTTTACATCCAAACCCCTCACACCGAGGGACCCCTGAAAGAAAAAAGATTACATTGACAACCATTTGAGGTCCTGAGCATTGTCTTCGTCGCCGCCGGTTGGAGCGGCCACTGCTTGGTGTTCTACCTCCCTACTGAATGGAAGAGAAAAACACCCAGAAAGAAGCTTGAAGCCGACACCCATGTAGACAAAGAAACTTCAAGGTTTTAAATCGCCATCAGTGACACATAAGAAAGGCGTGTACTTGAACCACTGAACGCTCCGGCGGACGGCCGATGGCCGTAGCTTCGTTGTGACGAAGGGGATCTGACGCCTGCCTCAACAGGAGACCCCAATTGACAAAAAACAAAAACTCAGAAAGGGGATTTGAACACCCGAAACCGAGCTCACGAGTTCAAGATACACATACCTGACGAGCCCATCACCGGAAGACACCTCGACACCGCACTCGCCAGAGATAGCTCCAAGGAAGCAACACACTGGTGGAGAGGACATCCCACACCAGGAACCCTACCCTATAGAACTATAGCTAGAAATATGGACAACCGGCCGAAATCCGACGCCGATTCCACACCTGCCGGCGTCTGCGAGGACACCAGAGGGGGAGAATCGACTGGATCCGGCCAGGATCGACGAATCGCCTGACGGTCGCCTGAGTCGAGCGAGAGAAAGAAGCAGCAGCCTCTAGCCTACACACCAATTATTTTCCTACTGACTACTTTTCCAGATGGGTAATGTGTCCGGCCCTCCCTGTCCGTGTCCAGCCCAGCGCATCGTATCCGCCCAATCCCTCGCTCACGTTCCATTTACGCGTGAGAACGAGCTGAGATGTAGACGGAGGGAGGCTAGCGACAGCCCTCCCCTGCGATCCGGAGAGCCAAAAGGGGCCAGAAGAGCCACCGCCTGAAGCCGATCCGTCTCTAGACTCTAAATCGACCCCCTAGCTCGTCTCCTTGTTCATTGCCAGTTTGCCACTAGTAAGAAGCCGGTAGCCTGGGACTGGATAGAGATGGACCTTGTGAACCAGTATTTGAGCAGAATGGGGTGAAGTCTGTGCTCGATCACTCTAGCTAAGTAGTTTGGATGAGATGTGCAAGGTTCTGTAATGTTTACTCTTCTCACGCTCATGTACTCAAAACCCATTGGCATTATATCTGATCCTGACAGGTTTATCCCTGTTACTAGCTATCTACACACTTCTGAAACATTATTTGCAGTTTGGTGATTACAAAAGCTTGTAACTGTAGTCTTTTGCTCTGAATGAAGCGTGCCGGTTGCTGTATACCTGCCAATTGGAAAGACATCACTGGCTACTGCCATCGTGGGTACACACTTTTCTTTTCTTTTCTTCTCTTTTTGTGCCTGAATCAAGTCATGGAAAGGTAGATTGGAAAATCTTGTGAAACTGTTGTAGTGGCTAATGAACTACTACTTCGATGGATCTCAACCTGACTAGAGAAAACATGGGGTTCCCTTCATCCACAGTAGATAGGCCCTTTTGGGGAATTGGGAGCACAATAAATTCGTTTGGAGTTCTGAAGAAAATAGTTCACTTATTATGAAATTATGGGGAAAATGACACTTTTGATAAGTTCCATCCTAATCATGAAGTAGCTCATTACTAACAAAAAGATTATCATTCATAATAAACTAGAACATCCACATGTCGGATTGTTGCTGTGACAGAGTTTTATACGTAGTACCTACCAGTTACCACACAGAAGCTCAAGATATGGCTTGCACTTATTTTCCCCATGACATACAAACTCTAAAATTTGCCACTTTTGATTCTCTAAAATTTGCCACTTTTGATTCTTTATTACCACATCAGAACTACTACTATGTAACCCACACAACTTTTAACACAGAGAGGGCATAATATCACACATTCAGACAATATCAGATGGCGATGTGAGCAACCTGGCATGGAGTGCCAACATAAGAAATGTGTTTTTCATTAAATCATTAAATGTGTAAAAAATGATGTAGCAAGTGTAAAATGTAACAATATATGATGACATGCATGCTGCAAGCGACAAGAAAAAGTAGTATACAGGTTGCCAAATTGTATCACAGAACTTCCAGCAATGAAGTGAAATTTTCATACTTGAAGTAACACAAACTGTTACCAAGATATATATAATATTATGATGCACAATATTACGGGTAGTATAAAATTAAAAAGTGAGCATCTCTTATTTCTAATTCCACTGTCACCATGTTGTATAGATATTACTGACACTAATTCATTGGCAGATTTGTTGCTCCTATTAGTCATTAATTCACGTAGTATGATAAATCATAGCACATACTACTTATTCCATGACTTCACAAAGAATATTCTACATTCTGTTCATAAGAGCAAAGCTCATAGCACACTGACCTGTCTAGAACTTCAGATGGTCATGGACAGTTTAGGAGTTGCAGTTCCATGGCCATAAAAAACCAACATGGATAGCAATGCCAAGTGTGGACTGCAGCATCATTGTATACCATGGCTTCTGGGAATAAAGAGCTGTGCTTTATCTCTTATAAACAGCTGTGCACACAAGAATCAGTACGAATGTGACACCTCACAACATCTAGAAATGAAAAAGAACATAGCTGTGGACACCAAAAATTATTCAGGCATTAAGTGTAATTTCTCAGATTACAGGTAATTATCATGGCATGAGCAGATCCAGAATACTAGATATATTTTCCTCCCAGCACATCCATAATCACAAATATCCACCCAAAGGGAAAGCATGGAGCTAGCCAAGCAAAAAAATATCTATTACCTGAATATGAATTCGTTTCAGAAACACATCATGGGGTATGAACACTTTTGTTCAGAGTTGGTAAAACCATTGAGCTAGCAAAAAAAAGATTTATTTGTTGAAAATCAGAGTTCCTTTCAGACGTAAATGCCAGCCACAGTTATTTTTGATGCTGCAAGGCTCCATTTGAGTACCATTGAAAATATAAAAAATATTTCATATAGTCAGTTTCTGAAGTGAATCACAATTCGTTGCTAATGGATCAAAGAATATATCATGCTTCTATATAAAAACATAATTCAGGCTACCTTAAATATTCATCAACACTTCAAGAAAAGATTATTGTTGTTTATAAATACAACCAACAGCCAGAACACCAGTAGCTAATAGAGTTTTCTCTGTGTAAAAATGTATGTAGCTACATGATGAAGCAATGTAGAGCAATCAGACTTCAAATGTCCTGCTTAAGATTTTTAAAGGAACTACGATAGTGTTACAGTTACTACCTAAAATACAGAAAACAAAAGCTTAATCCTGCCAGCAGTATAACAGCAAGGGATTATACCAAACTTTTAGAACTTCGATAGCCCGAGGAAAAAAATTGGTAAAGACAATTGTACCCAGAGTGTTCTGTTTTTTAAATCCTAATGAGAATAGCACGCTTTGATGCCCATCAGATATACAAGAATTTAGTTATTCACTTTATGAGAAGATGTAAATTATTCTATATATGATATCAGCATGGTAGAAGCATATTCTTGATTAGTTCAGATTATATAAATAGAAGACAGAAAGTTCATGAAATCAAAAGTTGAAATTCAGAAACGAACAAATATCTATCCCTTGCTAGCCCTGTTCATTTCCATATTGTGGCAACAAAATACTATGAAACAATGTGCAGAAAGGCAACATGCTGGATGGAACAAAATCAGAAATGGAAATGATCCTAAGAATGGGCCAATCATATAGACATGTTAGGTAGCGTCAAACTATAGGTTAGCCACTTCTTGTAACTATCAATAGATTAGATATGGGAACAAAACAATCACAGAAGAGGAAACGATGAAAAATATACAAAAGGCAATGTAAAACTGAGACAAATTAGATTGGCTATGGCAGGCATTTGTACACAGCAGTACCATATGCATGGCAACATGATCAAAGCATCCAGCACCATTGTAAGGTGAGCAAGCTGGAATGGTTCAGATAGGTATAGAACAATGCCCAAGTATACCTGCAGAAACAAAATAAAAACTTAGGTATCTTGTGTTGGACTTACAGGTAACAGATGTATATGAATTTAGAAAAAAGACTAATTTAGATCAGTTAAAGGAAAAAAATATGAAGGCTGGAGAAGAATTTCCATTTGTCTTCAAGAATGTAACCTACCAGATGAAGCACAATAGACCAGATGCTGAAGAAATTTGACCAGGCAGGGACCTTTATAGGGCTCTCACAGCGACTTGTCTGCTAGAACAATAACAAGAAACTATAAGGATGATACAGACAGAAAAAAGAACAGCCAATTCTAAACTTAATATATCCACAAGTCCACAAGCATAATAAAGGACCAAAAAACAATAATAAAATAATAATATTGCTTCAACATATGCAACACACAATATACTGGATTATGATGAAATGAATAAATTGTACTCCTTAAACAAATAATGTAAGCCACATATTTGTTCCCCAGACAAGCAACCTATCAGCCTTAATAAGAACACAAACAAATGGCACACATCATGTAGAGAAATGGAATTCCTTCATAGAATCAGCACGTCGCAGTTCCTTTTTCACGAGTAATAAGCACCTCACTGCAAACTGAAAATGGCACATAAAATTAAGAAACCCAATACTATAGATGAATCCTGCCAAACTTTTTGTGCTGCTATTAACTCAAACTTCAAGATATTGGTTATGGATGTGCTGAGATGAAAACTAGAGAAGTTCACTGTTATATTAAACTGCTGCTATAAATTCTTAATAGTACAATAAAAAGTTACTTTACAGAGCCACTGCAGCACCATATGCATTCTTCATCAGTACGTAATGAAATGCAGAGGACATGTTTACTGAAAGAGAATGGTATAAGATTAGAAAATATAAACTGCAGAACACTAGAGAAGAGAATACTCAGGCTAACATATGCAGTATTTGATTCATGTGCTACATAGCACAGAAATAATAAGCAGATCAATTGATCAGTAAGAGAATTGCATGTTACATCATTTAAATTGGGAGAACAAATTACACATGCATAAGAACAATTTATGCAATTTATTCAACACACAAGACATCACTTCAGCTCCTTGAAACAGGTTTATAAATTACATAGATCAAACTGGGAGCAGTATTTATGCAGACACCCTTCCCCAGACCCCGCACAGTGCGGGAAGCCTATGGCACTGGGTACACCATTTATAACTTATGTATTTATTCAACTCGCGCATGTTGGAGATTACTCCAGAACCACTTGAACGGGTGTAGGAGCACAAGGCGCACTATCAGCAATCTGGTTCAGTATTTTAACCTTCTCCTCGTTAACCCATTGGTATTGCTGTGTCACCATGTCCCAGTCCCAGTGCCCCCTGTCCTGAACATGCCCATTTTTGTACAAGGAAACAAGCTGCAATGACGTTGATACTTTAATAACAAAGTTAACAAAGTAAATCTGTCTCTCTGTTCCCTGAAAACCAATTACCACCAACTCCTTTAGCTGATTATGGCAGAACTCAGAGGGTTCCCACGAAATGTCATCATGAGGCTCCTCCTCCCAAGGGGTAATATGGATGTGAAGGCACTCGAGGCATGGCGCCGCCTCAATAAGGAGGCGGGGCCAAGATACATCCCAGGATGAAGGCACATCAGCAATCAGAAGCCTCCTGAGCTTAGGAAACAACAATGTAGGGCTCCAAGGTTTAAACCATCTATGATATCCAGTGAAGCGTACGATAAGGTCACTTATTCCTGGGTTTCCTCCAAAATACTGATTGAGGTCATAATGACTTCCAACACGAACACAGCGGGTTTTTCCGACACCACGGTGAAAGGTGATATTCAAGTGTGTGAGGTATGGGAAGGAGCTAAGCTCGTAAATCACATTACTGTGCAGAACAGCCATGCTCTCAAGCATTGGTAGAGTGTACAGCTTGATCACCCCAAACCAGCAATCCTCCATGATAAGCTGTTTGATCTGAGATTTGGGGGCGTGTACAGCCACAACACCTTGGTTCAGTGTGCAGGACTTGAGGTGCAGTGCTTGTAGCTGCAGGCACAATGTAAAAATAGCTTCATAGGCTGCGGTTGGAGTGGACTCTGGTAAATCTTCCAAGACCAGGCTGGTGAGCGCATGGAAGCCCTTCAGTGGCGGAATGTAACATGCTGCCAGCTTCAATCTTCTTAGTCGGGAGTTGTGTGGATTGTTGCAGAGACCATGGTGAGGGAAACTGTGGGCAAAATGTTGGTAGAATGTATTCTTAACTGAAACCTCCAGATCTTCGACCCCCCATGAATCAGCAGCCTTAGCTATCAATCGGTTGATGCTACTAGAACAATGGCCGGGAAAGAATTCAAGCTGCAGTGTTCGGACACTTCGGAGGCCTAGACTTCCTCTGTCCTGATCATCATCTGCATCGAGGAAGCTGTTGATAGATGAGGCCATAGCGCGCATAGCGCGGCGCTCATATCGCTTAATGTTGTCGTGAACCACATTGAGATTGACGACGAAACCATAAGCATACTTAGCGGCTTTACCGTAGACACTGATGCACTGGTAGTAGCGCGCCTGGAGTATGTCACTGACCCTGAAATCGAGGGCATCGAGACAGCGGGGCAGGCAAGTCCAGCGCTTCGAGAGGGTCGCGGTGGCTAGCGCCGTGCGGGTGTCGAGGCGGCGCAAGATGAGGAGCAGTAGGTCGTCGGTGAGGGCGCTGAGGCGGTCGTCACTGCAGGACGCGCGCAAACCGAGCCGCCCGCACCAACCCTTTCTAGAAACGGGAAAGCTGAGTCGGCGGCGGTGAATTGGGCGGAAAGCGGCGGTGGCGCGCTTATCTGGTGCCCCAGGCTTGCGGTTGCGGCTACATGGAGGAACCCGCATCGCACGGCCACCCAACGGCCGGTGGAGGATGGGCGGTTGCAAGTATGACCAGCGACGAACCCGATGGGTGGACTGGGCAGCAAGGCGGCAGCGGCGGAGATTGCAAGGGTGACCGGTGACGAACCCGGTGGGTGCTGGGCAGCAAGGAGGCGGCGGCGGCGACGACCGGTCAAATCGTAGGATAAACGAGTGGGAGGCGGCAGAGGCAGAGCTGTTAATGAGGATGGACGAACAGGCGGATCCGCCGGCAGGGTGGCTTCTCGGGAAGAAGCGGCTGCGGCCAAATATAGACACGGGATAGGTGGGTGCTCGGGTGAAGACCGCCGGGCGCCGGCGGATTCCAACGGCGGACGCATAAGGTGACCCAAAAGCATAACAGGTAACCAACAGTGTTTTTGCGTCCCAAATTCCGGCTCCAACAGACGACGCATCCGGAGGAGGCATTTTGCCTGCGAGGAGAGAGGGAACGCAAAACTGCGTCCTCTCGCTCTCCACGACGCAAACGCCAGGCACGACGTGGTGGTGGGCCCGAAGACGCGGCGGTGGCGCAGCGGGGCGAGGCGGCGCAGCGGACGGCGACGGATCCGCGTCGGGGGCGCAGCGGCGAGGCGGGCCGACGACGGATCCGCGTCGGGGCGGTGGCGGTGCGGCGAGGCGAGCCCCGGGCGGCGCTAGCACGGCGGATCCACGTCGAGGCGTGGTGGCGCGGCGAGGCGAGCACCCGGGCGGCGCTAGCACGGCGGATCCATGTCGGTGGGACGGCGAGGCATACACGTCGGCGCAGCGGCGAGGCGAGGTGGCTCCGCGTCGGCCCGGCGGCTAGGCGAGGTGGAATCGCGTCGGCGTGCCAGGGCGAGGCGGCGCAGCGAGGCGAGGCGGCGCGCCGGGGCACGGCGGGTGCGAGGGGAGAGGCGGCGCGTCGAGGCATGGCGGACGCGAGGAGGAAGATGAAGTTTTGCGTCGGCTGTTGGAGTTCGCTTTTCTTTGGGTGGCGACCAATTTCCTGTGCGTAACCCAATACATGGAATGCATCGCCGGTTTGGCTATCTATTGTTGGAGTCAGTCTAACGTCGCCTCAGGAGTCAGGTTTTGGACGAAATTAAATAAACCACGAAAAAAGGTGGCCAAATTATATTTTGAAAGAAATACTTTAAATTTTAAAATATTCTTATGACAATTACTTTTTTAGCTATAAAAATCGGCTTCCTTCCATGGCTATACAAAAGGGCTCAGTAAGAAATAGCTTGCCCAACATGTAAAGAATTTCGTGCGGCTCCCTGGTCCACATGAGCCTAGATGGATCGGCCGACTTGCTGAGATATATTTTTGAAAAAAAAAAATCACATTAACTCTCTGTCTTTTGTAAAAATCCACTTGTCTAAGATCGGGTAAAACAACTCTCTAAATTTTTAAAACAGTTTGTTTTACCTCTTTATCTCGTATAAACGGTTTTAAAGGTGGTTTTGTTTCTTTATTTTGATTGAATTATAGAAAAATCATTGTAAATCATAAAAAAATATAAAATGAAAAATGTAATTTTGTTGGAATCCAAGTGAAGAGATTTATATAGTGAACATATAATATAGTATACTTCAATATAAAGTTTCTATTATTTTGTTGCTAGTTTTAGATCTATGACCTTTAGTAATTAATTCATCGATGTGGTTTTTGTGATCCAGTTATGGTGATTTTTTTATGGTGGACTAACTATTGCATGTTTTAACCTAAATAAATATATAACTAAGTTGTACAAGATCCAATGAGTATGAAAATTTTACTATAGTTCAAGCATATAATAATTATCCTATTGTAAAAAATTATTATAATTAGACCATAGAAAATGTAGCTATAAATTAATTATAGAAAAGGATAGATTTAAAGCTAAAAAATTATACTAAACTATATTATATTATATGTTCACTAAGTATAGCTACTCACATGGAGTCCAATAAAATTGGATTTTTTGTTTTATAGTTTTTCTATGATTTGCTATGATTTTCTAAAGATTTAGTTGAAATAAATAAAAAAAATAAAGATAAAATCGCCTTTAAAACCGCTTTTATAACTCGGTGAGAGAGGTAAAACGAATGGTTTTAAAAGTTTGGAGAAGTGATTTATCCGGTTTTAGAGTTCAAGAGAAAAAATGAATGTACACAGTTGAGGAGGTAACATGGACTTTAGTTGTTTTTTTACTTGCATAGACTATCATCAGAGTCCATGTTTTTACTCAAAATATAATATGGAACAAACTATCTCCCTCAACTCTCAAAGCCATTTGAATTGCCTCCCTACCCCCAAATAGAAGTGGTTTCGGGTGGGGTTTCATCTTTTAATTAACAAACTGGGTAAAGATTTTATGAAGCATGAAAAATATCTAATTTATTTGCTCAAAATCCTAGAGACAAACCCAAATAAAATATTTCAATCTCATGAAAACTTATTCAAAAGCTTCTAGAAATTTGGTTTATGTCTAAAGTAGGAAAAAAAAAAAAAAGCTAAAAATTCCCAAACATTCTAATATTTGTCTAAACTTGTTTTACAAACTTTCGAAACAAATTTATGTGATCCAACCAACATTAGTGTATTGTATATATACGTTAGTGTTGAATGCATTCATATTGCTTGCATTTTGTGTTTTTGTTGTGGATGGTTTTCAAAATGCAAATATACATAGATTACAATATTTTAGAAATTTCCATTTCCTATAGTTTTGAAAGGACCTAATTGGCCTAGAGGGGGGAATGAATAGGCGTATTTGCAAAATCTGAAACTCACAAACTCGAAATGCGGAAGTTAAATGCTCAACCGAAAGTTCCGGTGGTTTGGAGTGGAAGTTCGGTCTCGACGAGAACTTCCCGGTGCAAACCCACCAGAACTTCTGGTGCCCTAGAAGTGCTACGAAATCAGAGTATACGAGATGTAATTTCAGTTGCAATTGTTACCACACACTCCTAGATGATGTTGGTGATCGAATTTAGCTTTCCACACCTTTGGATCTCACCAACCCTTGAATCGATTTTTCAACCTACAATAAAATATGCAAGAGGGAATACGAAGAACACAATAACAAGGGTAGTCGAAGCTACCTCCACAACAAGCACGCGGGACACACGATTTATCCCGAGGTTCGGCAATCCCCACAAAGGAGTTCCTACGTCCTCGTTGTTGAGGTGGCCACCAAGGCCCGACCACGAAGGTCACCTCCCTCAAGCAACCACAAAGGTTGACTTGAGATATCCACTAAGATGAAGGGTAATACAAACGCTTCGGGGTGCCCTCACAAGTAAATCAACACGGGCAACCACGAAGAACGCCTAGTCGGCTAGGGTTCCAAGAACCCAAGAGTAATAAACACAAACCCAACCGGCAAGACGAGGAAACCAAGTGCTCAAGTCGAAGATCGATGCTCCCACTCTCAAATCTCACGTCCCTAGCTCAAATAATCGAGGATTGGAGCTTAGAAGCAAAGGGGGAGAGAGAGTGGGTGAGTCAAAGCTTGGGAACTATTGGGGTTGCAGCGAGTGAGTGTATTGTCTGGCGTAACGGTTAGAAATGGAGGTAAAAAGTATAAATACTTCGGGCTCGAAAGACCTACCTAGGAAGTTACGGGTGGAACCCACCGGAACTTCCGGGCCCACTCAGATCCGACCGTTGGCTTGAGAATGGGCGAGACTCGGGTCGACTAGAACTTCCGGGTCTCGGCCGAAACTCGGTCGAGGCGCGTAACTTCTCGGGTTAGAGACCGAACTTCCACCAAGTCAAAAGCGCGCACCAAGGCGCTACAAGAAACAAGAACTACCGGAATTAGAACTTTGGCCGGAACTTCCGCCCGGGGCCGAACTTCCGCTGGGAGAGCGGAAGTTTGCACCCGCTACAAGCAACACCGTGTGACCACCGGAACTTCCGGTCTTAGACCAGAACTTCCGGTCCACCCTGCAGAAAAGCAGAACAAGTCTACGTGCACGTGGGTGAATCGGTGTCTCTCAAGCTCCTCTAAAACATCGATATGAGCACTTTTATTCCCCATCTAGCTAGCTAACTTTGTATCCCTCTTGATAGTACGGTGTTTCCTATGACTCAAATCAAAAGAAAAGAGAGTGAATCACTTGAGCCGGAACACCTTTTGTCCATAAGATTTGGGGTGCTATCATTCACCGAATTCTTTCGTTTCAATTCATCAATGGACTAACACCTGTAGGTATCACTTGATAAATATGTTAGTCCCTAATTTGATTGTCATTAATTATCCAAAACCCACACTGGGGGCGAATGCACTAACAAGTTTAATTTAAATTTTGGAAAGTCCTAGAGATATTTTTATGAGCTCAAAATATTTTATTCAGATCCTCATGTCATATTGTATCTCTATGTTTTTTTTCTCAAAATGCTATACAGATACAGATATTTTCCATGTTTTTAAAATCTTATTTCAGGTTTTTACCAATTTTGTATTATCAGAGAAGGAATAAGACCACCTATAAACGGGTACAGTAGAGAGGTAGTTTAAAGGGCTGAGATTTAAGATAGTTTGTCCATTCTAGAGTTGAAGAGAAAACTTCAGTGCTTCGTTTCCTGATTTTGCTTTATCTCTTGGTTGTAAGGATGCCAATTGTTTTTTAATAATCTCCTAAAAAAAGAGAGAAAACATTTCAGCAGCAGTTACGAAGGCAAAACTGATTTTCTTTCCGTCCAAATTCCTGGTCCCACCTGCAGTGCCTTCGGCCGGTTCAGCCGCACTGGACCCGTGACCCCACACCGGACAGCGTGTCCCGGGCCCAATCCTGCAGTGAAACACGCTGCACAAGCCACGCCAGCGAAGCGACGCAGGCAGCACGCAGCAGGCGTTCCCCAAAAAAGGCCCGAGCTCAGCAGAGCCCCGCACCCACCAGTCCACCGCCGCCCGAAACCCCAGCCGATCGGCGGCGGCGGAGATGTCGCTGTCCTCGGTGAAGATCGGCGAGGAGGTGTGGCTCACATGCCTCTCCCACGCCCTCACCACCGAGACCGAGGAGATCATGGGCCTCCTCCTCGGCGACATCGAGGTCCGTCGCACCCCACACCTGACCCTTCAGTTCCTCCTCACGAATGCTTGGGGTGGATGTTTTGGTTTTCTCCTCTGACGGGATCGTGTTTGGTTTTACTTGCCTGCCTGTAGCTTTCCAGCAAGGGCTCCACCGCGCTGATATGGGGGGCGTCGCCACAGATGAGGTGCGAGCGGAAGAAGGACCGCGTCGAGGTCAACCCCGAGCTTCTCGCCGCCGCATCCGCTCAAGCCGAGATATCCTTTTCTCTGCTCCTTTTTTTATTTTCTGAGATTTTGCTTGTTCCTTTTCCTTTGGTGCTGTGTGGAGTGGTATTCAGTTTTTTTGGGGTTGGACTTAACTCCTGTTCGCACAAAATGACGGCCACCATCAAGAAGACTACGAGGGTGATAGGATGGTACCACTCGCACCCGCATATCACCATTCTGCCGTCCCATGTAGGTAAGCAATGCACATTTCCTCTATTGGCGAGTCATTTTGTGCCCAAGGTTGCACATTTGCGCTTCAACTGGCTCAAGTTCCCTCGGTTTGATGTTGGCATTTGTTTGTCTCATAGAATAGCCGTAATGCTGCCAAATATGTGTCAGTTCGCATACATGATTTAGGAATTCCCTGATGATGTTGTATTTGCAAGCTTGCTCCTTTAAGTGATTTATCCCTTACTAGGTCCCAACTGATGTCCACTTGCCATTTCTGATAATGGATACCAAGTATGATAGTTTCCGTTGGCACTAAGTAGCTGTGTGCTTTTGAGTACTCAGGCTTGGGAACATGCTAAAAATAGACATTAGCTTTGCTCCAGAGCTTCAAGATGACAGTGACATATAATTTCCTTCATTACAAAGGCAGAGGGTCCATTTGTTGACCATTTGACGGTGGCTATGGTCCTATGGAGTACAGAGGTCTTGAGAGTTCACTAGTGTATCTGCTTTTATGGGCTTTTCTCTTCATTCTCTTGTGAGGTGTTGCCCATCTACAATAAGGGCGTGTTTGGATGGTGTGGAAAAAGTTTTGCTAGTGTCACATCTGAATGTCGGAGGGATGTCGGAAGGGGTTTCAAATACTAATAAAAAAACAAATTACAGAACTCGTCAGGAAACGATGAGACAGCTTTTTTTTAAGTATAATTAATCCGTCATTAGCTAAAAATGTTTACTGTAGCACCACATTGTCAAATCATAAACTAATTTAGGCTTAAAAGCAGAGGGTCCGTAAAGTTATGCAATCTGTGTAATTAATTGGTTTTTTAGACTACATTTATTACTTCATATATGTGTGACTAGATTCGATGGGCTTTTTTCTCTTCATTCAAAAAATTGAGGTGCTGAGAATCAAACACCCCTAAGTCCAAACTATATTTTGTATAACCCCCATGAATCATATTTTCCAGATGTTCGGACCCAAGCAATGTTTCAGTTGCTGGATACAGGCTTTGTGGGCCTTATATTTTCTTGTTTTAGTGAAGATGCTCAAAAGGTATGAATGCTTATAAACTCCATATGAGTAATATGTTCATACCCTGTTTGAAGTACATGTATCATTTATTAGTATTGCTAAATTGGATTTTGATATTCACACAGGTTGGAAAAATCCAAGTGACTGCCTTTCAGTCAGAGGGTGGACAACAGCATGCCCTTCCTCTTGCCATCACTCCAGTCATTGACCTTGATTCATCCTTTAGTTCATCAGATAATGCGTTTGCTTCACATTCTGCATTGGTTGAAGGCATGGAACAGGACACAGGGGATTCCAGGGCCTCAAAGAATAGCAAGGTTTGGTTCAATACCACATGTACTTACAGCATTTATTTCATGGTCTTTCTGGCACACCTTTATTTTCTGCATGATACAAGATACTGAGCATATTTTGCTTGCTAGAAGGAGAATGCCTAAAATCATAAATCATTGCTGAAAACTGGGGGAAAATATTAAGTGTACAACATATTGTCCAAGTAAATGCATAGTTGGTTGTTGAATTGAATACATCATGGTCTGTTGTAAGCATTATGTTTAGGGATCTTTTTTTGTTTGAAACTATTTATAGATATGGAAGTTAGTTCCAGCTTTAAACATTGACCCATGTTAATCAGGTAGCCATGTTGTTTGTGTCCTGAAGCTCCAGGCAGATTCCCTTCTACTTAAATTATCTGGTTCAGTTCGATTCATTAAGAAGCATCTTATGGTGCTTAGATGGCACCACCACTCGAAAACTATTCACTGCTGATTAAGAAAATTTTAACTGAAGGCTTAAAAAATAAATTACTGAAATGTTCTTTTATCTTGTCAAATTTTATATTCTGCTTCCAGTCGCTTGTTTGGATGATGCCATCCCATGAGAGTAATTAATGCCCTCCATGGTTATCTTTTTATTGCTCCATTTCAATTGGTTTGGAAAATCCGTAAATCATATTGCTAATTACTACTTATCATCATTTTATATTGTATCTTTATTTTGGCTACAAGCCTACAACTGTACACTTTTAGATTCCAATTTGCTGAAGGAATGTACTAGATAAAATGCCATGTCTTCCCAATGGAAGGGTTTGCAACAGGAAGTGATAAACACTCATATTTCATATTATTTCATTTTGTTAAAAGACAACCATGCAAGACCAAGTATGTAGCCTTCCACATTTTTAGATGTGGGGCCTGTTGGGAAAAAAAAAAACTTAAGTGCCTTTTTTTATAGGCACCTTTAGAAGCGGAGTGTCAGATTGCAGTTGAAAAGTAGCCTTCATTACTTCCAACCATCACGTGAAGTCTAATTTCATCACTGCTTTCACATTCCAACGTAGAGTATAAATACAGCTGAATACTTCGTCTGTGATTAAAAACCTATAGTGACATCTTTTGAGGGGCAAGTTTGTCTGCTGATTCTATCAACTGGGGCATTTTATTGCCTGTTCTGGTATTTGTTGGGCCATGTTGCTTAGTTGAATTTGTGTATCTCACTTCTCACAAGTATCATTTAGTGAGAATATGTAATACCTTGTGCTGTGATAATTGTGGAGTAAGCTTGTTTCTCATAAGAAAAGATTTTGTATACACAATATGTTAGCACTATGTTTTACTAGCTTATTTAGTAATAAACCTTTGTTGAGTCGTCAAATGGCTCAATTGGGTTCAACACTGCTAATCAACACATTTCAATTATTCATGGTGCTTGTTTTCATGCCTCATTCAGTTCTATGTATGTGCCTACATACTTACTGGTATACAGGATACCGGCAAACTAACTGAACATATTTCTGATTATGATAGGCCTGGAGAAGATCTATGGATTTCTACTCCCATCCTGACACAAATCATTCGACAAATTATGAACCCAGAGAAAATGCGCTCATTCTGTACAATCCTGATAACACACAAGCGTCTGTTGATCCATATGATTCAGATATGACTCCAAGCCTCCAGGAGGCTTTGCACCGGTCAACTATGGACGTAAGGTATCCAAATAATGAGTAATCTAAAACATTTTTTTTCTTGAAAAGGTTGCAGTAACATTTGATGTATATATTTAGAATCTTAACTCATAAGCAATGTGTGTAGTCTTGAGATTACCTTGTAGTATCATTTAACTCTATTTTATGCAATTTTACTTTCTTTAAGGAGTAAGAACTCTCTGAGTTCATTTCTTTTTTCTCAAATGAAACATGACATTGGAAGTATGCATCCCCTCATCACCCAAAGGTTCTAGTCCTCTCTGGCTCAGACATGGGTAGCTTTTTGTGCTTTAATATCAATTAAAAAATTACTTTCATGTTAACCAGGTTTACCCCTCTTTGGCTCCAATTCAGGGGCCTTCTTGTGAATACAAAGATACCTTGACTTCCTCCAATATGTTCATGCTTTAAAAAAAAAAAAAAAAAAAAAAAAAACTGTTCATGGTTATCATCACAAGTACCTTCTCTAATGAAACTATTGGTGTAGTGCCTTGTGTTTTTCCCAGCATTCATCTTATTGACTCCATGATGTTTTTTTGACACTGCATGTCTATACCATTGAATACACTAAATATGAGCAAACAGGATGTGCCTAGTGTTGTACTGCTGTTCTATGTTCCCTATATGCTGTTGCTGTAGTGTCATGTCATTTCCTTGCCACCTTATGATGTATCTCGTGAGATCAAGGATATTTAAGTTGATTGTGTATGATAAGTCCAAGATGAAATGTCTTAAAGGTCCTCATATTCATGGATGGTTTACCAAAGGGATTGTGGTTGTGTTTAAGTCCAAGATGAGCCATCTAAAGTTCCTCTATCTATGGATGGTTTACCTAAGGGATTTTTTTTTTTTTTTTTTTTTTTGCCAACAGTGGTGCAGAATATAGAGGGAAGGAGGTGCCACTTTTTGTGCTCCCTACAAGGTATCTCCTCAAGCTGGACACCACGATGACCTCTTACTGTGATATGCAACGAGTCCTATTTGAAGAGGAGCAATCAGCATATAATCAAGCTATGCAACAAAATATTTGGTAACTCAAGTTCCTTCTTGACAATACTATAAACAAAATCCCTTGCTTTGTTATGTGGTAATATGTTTATGTGTCTGTTGTAGTGATGGGAAAATTCACCCTCTTACATCCATTCACCATACATCTACATACAACTCCTCTCTCTGCAAACTAATGGAGTATTGGTGAGAGCAGAGTCTCCTTGCCTCATTTGAGCTAGATATACTGCATAATGTTAGTTAATTTATGTGGTTCACATTTTGTTCAATAGTTTGAGTCCAGCTGTTACTACGCTTCAGGATCGCCTGAAGGAAAATGAACTTCGGGTGAGTAGACTAGCTTGCATCCTTTGACAACTTTTGGCCTTGCACGGCACTAACATTGAACCTACATGTGTCAGCTATCTATGTTACAAGAGGAGGCTAAGCAACTTGAGGCTGATACCCAAAGCATGAGAAATGATTCTCCTCGTCGCCTCATGAATCATGGAGCTGGTGGCAACAGTTCACCTATGGCTCAGAGGCATCCTTTCTCCAACCAAGGCAGCCCTAGAAGCCCGAGGGGTGGCAGCAGGAGGAGAGCTTGTTGATGATCCTGCTCCGCCTGATGCGTTGATGAATATTGTCCGTTGTGGCTTAACCAGATGCTTCCTCAAACCGCAGATCTTTGATGGACAAAGTGCCCAGACAACAGCACTGTACCTGTACATACCCATTGCCGTTCAGCGCTCTGCTATTGTGGAACCCCAGCGGTCTCATTTTGCTTTGTAGTATTGGGGTTCCTTATCCCCCAACGGTCTCATTTTGCTTTGTAGTATTGGGGTTCCTTATCCGGTTGCCGGAGCTGTGCCATTATCCTTTCCATGGTTCATGGTTGGCCTGAGCTTATAGCCTGTACACTGTAGGCTGTACTAGAGGTTGTCCTGAGAGGCTGCTGCTGCTAAGATGTGATGTTCCCGGGCATAAGCAAAGATGAAGGTTCTCTTTGCTTTGTAATTGGGAAAAAAACGACCTCGGTAGCAATCCATTTTCTTGAAATGCTAAGCCACACCTTGCTTGATGGTGACAAAGCTCTCTTTCATGTGCAATGCATGCAGTGGCCTGTTGAGATCTTATCTTATGGCAAACAGTAACCTAAGGGACCAGTAATCAATTCTGATTCTTTGAAGCCTAACGAACCAAACATATATAAAAACGTACAAGAGGAGGCTAAGCAACTTGAGGCTGATACCCAAAGCATGAGAAATGATTCTCCTCGTCGCCTCATGAATCATGGAGCTGGTGGCAACAGTTCACCTATGGCTCAGAGGCATCCTTTCTCCAACCAAGGCAGCCCTAGAAGAAGCCCGAGGGGTGGCAGCAGGAGGAGAGCTTCTTGTTGATGATCCTGCTCCGCCTGATGCGTTGATGAATATTGTCCGTTGTGGCTTAACCAGATGCTTCCTCAAACCGCAGATCTTTGATGGACAAAGTGCCCAGACAACAGCACTGTACCTGTACATACCCATTGCCGTTCAGCGCTCTGCTATTGTGGAACCCCAGCGGTCTCATTTTGCTTTGTAGTATTGGGGTTCCTTATCCCCCAACGGTCTCATTTTGCTTTGTAGTATTGGGGTTCCTTATCCGGTTGCCGGAGCTGTGCCATTATCCTTTCCATGGTTCATGGTTGGCCTGAGCTTATAGCCTGTACACTGTAGGCTGTACTAGAGGTTGTCCTGAGAGGCTGCTGCTGCTGCTAAGATGTGATGTTCCCGGGCATAAGCAAAGATGAAGGTTCTCTTTGCTTTGTAATTGGGAAAAAAACGACCTCGGTAGCAATCCATTTTCTTGAAATGCTAAGCCACACCTTGCTTGATGGTGACAAAGCTCTCTTTCATGTGCAATGCATGCAGTGGCCTGTTGAGATCTTATCTTATGGCAAACAGTAACCTAAGGGACCAGTAATCAATTCTGATTCTTTTTTTTTTTTTTTGAAAGTTCCGGTTACCCGGCATATATTAATAAGAGAGAAATAGAGTTCACAATTATATGCGCGAGACGCGCAACCCCATATAGCAGACCGCTACAGGGGGTTTTGAGTCCAAGAGCTAATTACTCGTTACATAATTGCAACAGTTAGGGGCCTCACGACCCTTCCTCCGGCATTGCAAGCCTAGAGGACCTCCATCTCTGCTGCTCCGGACTCAGCTGCAATGGCCGCCAATGCCTTGGACAGCTTCTTATTGTCCAAACGTGTTGCTGCTCGGAGGGGCCTTAATCGCCGCTTGGGGAGGTCGCTCCCGTACATGTCGGCGTAGCAACAGTTCACCTATGGCTCAGAGCAGGCATCCTTTCTCGAACCAAGGGAGCCCTAGAAGCCCGAGGGGTGGCAGCAGGAGGAGGGCTTGTTGATGATCCTGCTCCGCCTGCTGCGTTGATGAATATTGTCCATTGTGGCTTAACCAGATGCTTCCTCAGACCGCTGATATTTGATGGACGAAGTGCCCAGACAATAGCACTGTACCTGTACATACCCATTGCCGTTCAGCGCTCTGCTATTGTGGAACCCCAACGGTCTCATTTTGCTTTGTAGTATTGGGGTTCCTTATCCGGTTGCCGGAGCTGTGCCATTATCCTTTCCATGGTTCATGGTTGGCCTGAGCTTATAGCCTGTACACTGTAGACTGTACTAGAGGTTGTCCTGAAAGGCTGCTGCTGCTAAGATGTGATGTTCCCGGGCATAAGCAAAGATGAAGGTTCTCTTTGCTTTGTAATTGGGAAAAAACGACCTCGGTAGCAATCCATTTTCTTGAAATGCTAAGCCGCACCTTGCTTGATGGTGACAAAGCTCTCTTTCATGTGCAATGCATGCAGTGGCCTGTTGAGATCTTATCTTATGACAAACAATAACTTAAGGGACCAGTAATCAATTCTGAAGCCCAACGAACCAAACATATATAAAAACATTTATACATTTTACATTTCGTCAGACAAAACACCATTTAAAAGGCTTGAAAAAAAGTTGGATAATATATAGATTAACAAGACAACTTTACATTGATAGATTCATTAATCTAAGATAATATTTTTGTAATTACTGCCTGTAAAACTCGATTGTGAATGTTTGATTTTGATCAAGCATCTTGGCCACCTTCATTTCCGTTTTGCCGCCGGCCAGCGCCAGAACCACAGACTGGTGCTCGGTAGTCCAGGTCCCTAAGGCGCAGCGGCAGGTACAAAACAATTCCTGAGACAAACCCCAGCGGCAGCGCGGTGCTGGAGCCAGATGAGCATGAGGAAGGACTCCTCCAGTCTCGCGACGATGAGCGATGACGAAGCATGACGCCCAGTATCCCAATTTCCTCATCCTCACGAACGTGTTCCCGAACGACGCCAAAGCGGTGCTACCCCGCCAGCCCGCCCGCGCCGAACCAGCAGCCGACCAAATGAGGCCGACGCTCACCGACACCATACCCGCGCCGGGGACGCGGCCCCAGGTATCCGAGAGCTTGCACACCGCGATCGCCGACGGACAGCGGGAGCTCTGCGGCACGGCGCCGTCCCAGAACCCGATCTTGAAATCGTCCCACGTGAATGAATGCGTGATGTTGGCGAGCCTCGAACAAGGCGAAGACCTCGCACGATCGACGGGTCACGCATGAAACAGAGCACGAGCCCGAGCGCGAACACGACGAGCGCCGCCAGGACGCGGCTGCAGGATCGGGAGCGGCGGCGACGGTCGCTGGCGACCGTAAAAAAACCAGAAATTTTGAGCTGACCAAACACTGGTACAGATTGTCCTCATAAATACATGGGCCGATTCTCAACGAAATGGACTAGCAGTCAAGCGGGCCGTCCCGTTGAGCCCGCGAGCGCTCTGGCTCTCCAGAGGAACGTATGTGATCTTTTCTAAAAAAAAAAAAAAAAAAAAGAAGGAACGTATGTGATCTGTGTACCTGTGGAATCCCGTGTGAAATGATCACAGATTAGGTTTCTTGTACTCATCTAGACAAGTGCCGCCGGGACGCGGCTGCAGGAGCAAGGAAAGTAACGATGAAAAAGCTTGGCTTTGAGGTGGAGATGGAGGTCCCGGATAAACGCTAAAGCTACCTTTCGCTGGCGACGTCCTCGTTCTTTTAGGAAAAAAACCCAAGAAATTTTGACGCCGCTACCCGTTTGGTTGCTGATTAATCGTTTTATTTATAATCTAGTAAACTGGAAGGACAGATTGTTTCCTCGTGGTTGAATACATGGGCCGATTCTCCACGAAATGGACTAGCAGTCAAGTGGGCCGTGCCGTTGACCCCGAGCGCTCTGGCTTATGCTCCATAAAGGATAAGCGTACGATGCGTGATGAGTGTGTGTATGTTGTAAGTGTTTTAAAATAAACTTGTGCATCCCGTTCCCTTCCCGTATGACGACGATCGACCATTGGAATCCACATGGCACAAAAGCTACGCCTGATTGGACATGGGATTGCTTCCGTTGCGTTGCGTCCAAAGTTGGCAACGAACACGGCCGGGGGGACCTCGCCGGACCAACCCGGACCTGGAAGGCCGGGAGGGACCATGCATGCGGGCTCCTCCACCACCGGACCGGACCAAGGTGTTGTTGGTGAGGCTGCGCATTCCTAAGCTCGATCACGCCACGCCACGCAACACGCATGTTGATTGGGTTTAGGTATGCTATTACTAGCTTGTACTCGATCCTGTTCCTGTAGGACAGAAGCAATATGTACGTAGACCTCATGCCATTTCGTCGCCATCGTATAACAACGGCAACATGCGCGATTTTGATCGCCGAACGCGGCAACGTACCCCACGAGTGAGTTACTGGATTTTAATTTCTTGTCAAGTAGTAGTACTCCGTAGTAGTCGTGTAGGTAAGGTCAAGGGTAACAGGAGTAAACAACATGAGGTCAGGTTGACCATGACCAAAACTAAGGATGATATTTTTATTGATATAATGATATCCACACCTCCTCCACCCTTGCATGGAGCCGGTCCACCTTCCGGTCCCGGCTGCTGCTACCTTGCTTGCACGGTTGGTGAAACACACAAACACACACGCACACAGACCGCGGAACAAGAACAAGGAGGCCGTCAGGCTCATCAGCACAAGGAAACGGAGCAGGTGGATCTCCGGTCAGCAGGCCATCAGACTAGCATTATCGCAAGCAAGCCGCGGGCATTTTTTTTTAAAAAAAGAAGTTCATTTCGTCTGGGTCAATTGGTTGGTCAGACTCCCACGTCCCTTTCAGTTAACCCCTCCTCCTCATAAAAGATTTTTGATCGCATTCGCAACGGCCCCCGGCGACGACGGCGTCTACAGTTGCACAGTACTGCCGCCGTATATCTATCCATCTATCTACCTCCAGCACCGGTGCCCAGAAGTTCAACGCCGGCTCGCCATCACCATCACCATCACCAGACGCGCGCGCGCGCGAGCGAGCTAGGGGCCGGCGGGGTTTCTCTGTTCGGTGCATGGCGGGGCTGCAGCGGTCCAGCGAGACGTTCCGGCGGTCGGGCTCGTCGGGGCTGGTGTGGGACGACAAGAACTTCTCGGGGAGATCAAGCCGGCGTCGGAGGACGGCGGCGGGGACGCGCGGGCCGTGGAGCGCAGCCGCTCGGCGGGGCACGCGCACGCCGTACAGGGCCACGGGCCGCGTGCCGCCCGCGATCGACCCGCCGTCGCCGCGCGTCGCCGTCTGCGGTTTCTGCAGGCTCTTCGGCGGCGGCGGCGGCGGCAACGGCAAGGGCAAGGGCAGGGACGGCGGCAACGGCAACGCTAAAGCCAAGGGGAGGCGCCACTGATCGTGTGCTACGTACCTCCTGCTCCGGGACTCCGGGCACCGGCGGCCATCGGAGTTCGCTCCGAATTTGGTAGCTTTCGTCTGTTATTTTTCCCCCTCCCCTTTTGTGATCATGTATGCTATGTATCTCATGTCTTGGGTGAAATTTATACTACTGTTAGCAGACAGAATTACATTTGAGATGATGATTGTGTAGAGTACAACTGCACAAGTGAATCGAGGTGTCAGGCAGGCTGTCGTCAGTGCCAGCTCCCATGAATTTGATCATGCTTTGTGGTTTCTGTTCTTCCATCCATGAACAAACACAAGGTTTGGGAACACAAATTTTCACGCAAAGCAGTTCGAATGTTCGATTACTGCTGGAGCTCCGAAAAGGCGAAAAGTTTGCTGCCTGTTTTAGTCAGAATGGCTTTAGTTACTTCTGCATATACGAGGGAGCAGACGACGTGCGATTTTCAGATAAGTATGTTTGGCTGTTTCTCCAATTTGGGAATCACGAACAGATGTTTCTTCACGCTTGTTGCGTTTCTTGTTACGCATGGGATCACTTCTTTCGTTGTCTTCCACGCGCTTCTGGCGCATGCCATTGACGAGGCGATCACGGTGGCCTGCTTTCTTTGACGAGTTGAAAAATGGGCTTCACGTCAAGATTCCTTCAGCGTTCATCCATATCTGCAGCAAGATCGAGTTCAGACGGCAGCATAATTCAAACTTATTTCAAACGAAGTAGGACCATTTTAGGAGTAGTTCAAACCACGATCCATCAGCTGGAAGTTTCAGACTTCCAATGTATGATCTCATTTCTGTACAGAATGCAGAACAAACCAGACATTAGACTTGTCTGAAGTCTGAACTGCATTTCGTCCTGTAAAAGAAGGCCCCATTTTCAGTTCCTCAGCTGCGTCCAAAAAGAAAAGAAGCAGAAAGAAATTCAGTTCCTGCATCAGTAATTCAGTACTGAAAAAAAAATATAGTACTCCTTTGGTTTGGTGGCTGCTGGGGAGGCTGGTATCCATGGGAATAATGGAAGTCCGTACATACAGTACGCACAAAAAAAAAATCATTGGAATACTAGAGGAAGTTCGTGTTTCTCGTTGTTTTTTATAAAAAAATACTATTATGGATGGGAGAGGTTCCTTCCCTCCATAATTTTTTGCTTTCAAAAAGGACTTATAAGCCAAAATGACTAATTTTTATGAAAAAAAATATTTCAATAACTAATAAGTTGAAGCGAACAGAGGAATGCTCATACGTCAACCCGAGACTGAATGATTATACAAGAACGAAAGAAGCGTGCCATTATATTACCGTAAACCAGGACCATGGAGGCCGAAGCAAATCTCCCCTCCCATATGGCAAATGCTGAGAGACAACGTCGAGCACCAAGTGCTTCTCGTTTCTGAAGATTGTGCCATTTCTTGCGTCCCACAAGAAATAGGAGAACGGAAGGCCAAGTCGCAAGGTCATTCCCAGGAGCGGACGGTGGAGCCCAGACGTGTCGATGTCGTGTCTTGTAGCAGCAGAGGTCACGCTAAGAGAAGAGCCAAAAGAAAACATGATGCCTGTCTTCCATGGGATGATTGTAGCGGCGGCAGATGGCACCATCCGAAGCATGTTCACTTTCGTGCTTAGTCGGTCTTTGTTTTATACTCCGTAGATTAGATTTGACATCATCATATTCATACATGAAACTTGGTACCCTTTGGTGAAAATGGCTCAAATGCCAAAACTCAAATCCTCGCCAAAAAATGTTCCATCTAGTTCGTTCAGAAAATTTTGGTTTCACTTGTCAGGTGTAATTCAGTTTATACGGATAAAAATGACTTATAATAATCAACGAAAAAAGTCATAAAACTAAAAGCAAATGATGTTTATCTTTAGTTCTACCGATGATTTGGCCAATGGCTGCTTTTTTATCTAGAGACGGAAAAGTGCAAGGTACTTGATTTGGATAGGCAAAAGGCAGGCAGCATGTCTGATGGTAGCAATGCTTGCCAAAGGTAAGAGAAAAAGGTGTGGAATTACTTGGGACAAGGTTGAAAAGGGCAAAAGAAAAGATATACGTATTGGGATTGCCTCAGGATGCATGGCGCAAGTTCTAGTGCTCGCAATCTTTTCAGCTACTTTTTAGTCTTCGGGAAATTCAGGTTTTCACCAAAAGATCCTACAGGGGAAAAAAATCGGAACCAAACTGAAAAATAGAACAATTATGTCAGGTCTATTCAGTCCACTGAATTGACCAAACAATAATGTGTACTCCCTCAATTTCAAATTATCATATGTTTTGACTTTTTAATACATGTAGCTTTTTCTATATACATGTAGCTTTTTCTATGATACATAATGTATGTAGAAATAAAAACCCAAAACATCTTATAATTTGGAATAATGGAGTAACATGTTTTCTATACTCCTAAAATTTATCAATTAGTGCTTGTCATTTTCGTAGCCTCTTCTACTTCAACCTCACCGAACATGTCAGGTGAGCATGTTGGATGACCACCCCCAGTACTTTTTGGAGCTATACTCGGGTTTTAGAGGATAATAAAGACCCAACCTAAACGTACCAGACAACAATGAATCCCTGACTGTACCTGAAACTCGAATTCATGGTCATTCCAGTCCTCAAGTTCAAAGTGCCAGGCTCTGCAAATGGGGAAGACTAGTAACAGTTGTGCCTCTGCAAATCTATGATACATTGATACCTATTTAATTTGTCCTTTCGAAATCACACCACTGAGCATCCAAACCCCCCCTTGAATTCCTTCCCATTTATTTGGAGAAACTCTTCCAGACTTCATGGCATGTCTGTTACTACCATCCAGCAGTAACAGGCAACGGCAAAGGAGAGTTCCAGCTTAGAGTACTCTAATCAGATTCAACTGCCGTAACCGTAATCCAACTTTACCAGCTGCCACACTGGCCTACCAGCATGAATCGAGAGGTGTTTCCATCACCAATCACGGGCGCCTTGCCCAATCCGTGCATGGCTATCGTCTCCCCCCTTTGCCACATGCAGAAATCTCGTTTTCGTCGCGCGTCTCACCAGCTTCCTCCGGGTAAAGCCTTGCCCACTGCATACCTTGCAGTGTGAATACCCACTGCACGCGATCTGTGTCCGTGGCAAAGACCCGCCGGTACAAAGGCCCGGCCGCACATGCATGCTATTGCTACCTGCTAGCTAGGTGTCGTACTGCTGCTACTGCCACGGCGCGCCACTTCCATCGACCGCCACCTGCTTGTTCCAGCACGCGCTGGCGCTTCTTCATTCTCCCGTCCTCTCCTCTCTTCTCCTCGCATCAACCTCTGACCTCCCGGCCCCGAGGATGGCCACTGTGCGCTTGCCGCTCGCGCTCGCGGCTGGCGGCGGCGGCGGCGCTGCTGCTTCTCCTGTGCGGAGCCGAGGCCCGCGTCCTCCTCACGCTGGACGACTTCGGCGGCGTCGGCGACGGCATTGCCAACGACACCCAGGCGCTGCTGGACGCGTGGGCCGCCGCGTGCACCTCCAGCGAGGAGGCCGTCCTCGCCGTGCCGGCCGGCAAGGCCTACAGGATCTGGCCCGTGCAGCTCTCCGGGCCCTGCAAGAAGAAGCTCAAGCTGCTGGTACGTCACGTGGCCCGTCCTGTCGATCCCGTGCGTTACGTACTCGTTGCTCGCTCACGCTGGTGCGCGTGCTGGCTGTTGCTGCGCGCTAGATTTCCGGCGCGATCGTGGCGCCGTCGAGCCCCGACGAGTGGACCGGGCGGGACCCGATGAAGTGGCTGTACATCTACGGCGTCGACGGGCTGTCCGTCAGCGGCGGCGGCACCATCGACGGCATGGGGCAGCAGTGGTGGGCCAGCACCTGCAAGCGCAAGAAGACCCAGGTAGGACCGTAACCACCTATCCTGTCCCCCAACCACGCCACTTGTGCTTTTGGGAATGAAACCACCTGAATCCTCTGTCGTCGTCTTTGCTCTGCTCCTACTCTTGCAGCCGTGCTACTCGGGGCCTCGTCCAAAGGTGAACCGCCTTGCTCCCTACCCAGCCGGCGGCGAGGGTGCGCCGGTGATCGCCGGTGAATGATCCTTATTTGGTGTTCAATTCAATTCCGTGTTTGCATTGTTGCATGGCATGCAGGCGGTGCACTTCGAGGAGTGCCGCGAGGTGAGCGTGCAGGGATTGACGCTGCAGAACGCGCAGCAGTTCCAGCTGACGTTCACGCGCTGCTCCTGCGTCAAGGCCAGCTTCCTGCGGGTGATGGCGCCGGCGGACAGCCCCAACACCGACGGCATCCACCTCAACGACACCTCCCACGTCCGCATCACGGACAACCTCATCTCCACAGGTCCGTCCTCGTCGTCGATTATTCGCAGGCACTGATCGATTAGTAAGCGTGCGTAAGCTTTCGTTGTTAGACGGTGACGCCTTGCTTAACAGCGGTGGCCATGTGATGGATGATATGAAACGTCTCCGTTCCGTGACGCAGTTTCGTTTCTCAGCTGTGTGATTGCATTTCCGGCATCAGATAAAGATAAGCCGCCGGCGACTAGCTGACCGGACAAATTGAAGTTTGGACAAGAAAGTAGCGTGAACTGACATGTCACTAATGCTGATGTAACTGAAGTCCAAAATTGCTGCTGGCTGCTGCTGATAAATATTCCATTGGTTCCTTCCACCGCAGAAATTTCCAAAATCAATTATTCAAGAATATTCGTGGCTGCTACTTGTATTATTTGACTAAACAGTTCACACTTTGCAGGGGATGATTGCGTCTCCATGGTCGGCAATTGCTCTGACGTCCATGTGACAGACATCTCATGTGGGCCTGGCCATGGTATCAGGTGAAAGAAATGTCTACTACTACTAGTCGCTATTCCAGCTTCTATTCCAGGATCCGATCTCTGAAACTAACAATGCTACACACACGGCACGTGCGTGTCAGCATCGGAAGCCTCGGAAAGAACCGGACCACCGACATGGTGGAGAACGTGAGGGTCGACACCTGCTTGCTCACCAACACGACCAACGGCGTACGGATCAAGAGCTGGCAGGTAAACAACACCTGACACTGTGACAACACTAACCTTCACTCTGACAGGAGCGATCCTGTCAGAACCACACCTGCGTTTCAGCGTTTACTACAACACGTGCTACTTGTCGTGTGCTTGGTTTCAACAGGGAGGCATGGGCTTCGCGCGGGACCTGCGGTTCGAGAACATCGTGATGAAGAACGTCTCCAACCCTATCATCATCGACCAGTACTACTGCGACCAGCCCACGCCCTGCGCCAACCAGGCACGCCGGCCCGTTTTCTCTGAACATTTAGAGCACACATTATTTCTTGCATCGTCCGTCTCTGATCTCTCGAGTGGTATCTGAACTCTGAACAACTAACTAGCTCTGCTGCATGTGTGGTGCAGACGCAGGCGGTGGAGGTGCGCAAGGTGGAGTTCGGCAACATCCGGGGCACGTCGGCGACGGCGCAGGCGATCAGCATCGCGTGCAGCGACACCGTGCCGTGCCGGGAGCTGGAGCTGGCGAACGTCAACCTCACGGTGGAGGGCGGCGGCCGGGCCACCGCGCTCTGCTACCGGGCATCCGGGAAGAGCGCCGGCACCGTCGTCCCGCCGTCCTTGCCTCGCCAAGTCCTGACACCGAGACTCAGCTACCAGCGAAGCAGTGACCAAAACACCATATACACACATGATTGTCGATTGGGGTCGTTGTCATACCCAAACAAACTTGTCGATTGTACACGCCGTTGTTGACGACAAGGAAACACACAGAAGAATCATTGGAGCTTATGTGCAAAATGTTGTGTGCTAGAAAAGGTGAGCTATTTCTCTCTGCGTGTTTTTTCCAGAAAGAATAGGGAGTTTTTTTTAAGAAAAAAGTAGCAAGAAAAATAAATGGAAGTGTAAAGGATAACTTGATAAAAAACGATCTGGAAAAAAAAGGACTACTTGATACTGAAACTTATAAACAAGAAAATAAAATGCAGCAAGGGAAATGCGTGCAAACACCCTCAACATGCAAATCCCTGGTCGTCCAAGCTTGATAGATTTGTGTGGTGGATAAGTAATCATGAAACTGAAAGTTGAGGAGATTCCAGCAATCTTTAGAGAAGGGGGCAATAAAAGAACAAGTGCATAAGCGTCTCCTCAACAGTATGTCCTGTGGTTAAAAAGTGGAAGTTTATTTAAAAAACACAAACATGCGCTCGTCGTGTGAGTAAAGAAAAACCAACGGATCGCTTAGAAAATGTCAGTAAAACCACCATCTGTTCTGACACAAAGGATCTTCTGCAGTGCAGCAGTAGCGCTGACCTTATTTCATTTGTGTTAGATCGCACTATGGGACGAGCTCGGCGCACGTTCGAGACTCTTCAGAGTGCCTGCAAAACCGGATCTTGTTTAGCAGAGCTAATCCCCCTGACGCCTGACGGAATGTAGATTCAGAAATACCTTGCTCGATGGCGAACCTGCACCTACCTGCTCTGGCCCATTCTTTTGGCACGTCCATCCGTCCGCCGTCCGCTCGACCGCGCTCCACTGCGTGCCCTGCCCATTCTTTTGTCTGCATCCGTCCGCTTCGCTCGACCGCGCTCCCCGTGCCCCGTGCGCTGCCCGCGCACCTCAAGTGAGTGGTGTCATTCAGCTCTGCTACTGGTGCGGAATCTGTTCAACACTTCAACGATGGCGCGGGGCCGGACAGCCGTGCTGCTTCTGCTCGCGGCCGCCTTCGCGGGGGCTCTCCTGCCGGACGCCGCCGAGTCCCGCATCCTCCTCACGCTCCACGACTTCGGCGCCATCGGCGACGGCATTGCCAACGACACCAAGGTACTCACTCCCGCAGCACTGCAGTACCCCCGCACGTACGTTTTCGTTTGCCTGGTACAGTGCCGTGCCGCCCCAATGCGACTGAGACTGACCACCAACCAACGTCTCGCTATCTCTTTACCCAATGCAAGGCCTTCGCCGACGCGTGGACGGCCGCGTGCGCCGCCGGGGATAACGTCATCCTCAACGTGCCCGCCGGCGGGACCTTCCAGATCTGGCCGCTCACGCTCGCCGGGCCCTGCAGGAGCGAGATCAAGCTGCTCGTAAGCACGCGCAACCGCCTCTCTGCTCACGCGCATTTCCTTCTTCCGTTCTTGCCTCACCCACCCACCCATCGCCGGCTCGCCGCCGTGCGCGTTCTTGCCTCGCGGTTTCTCAGATTTCCGGGGACATCGTTGCGCCGGAGAGCCCCAGCGACTGGGGGAACGGCCAGCATAGCCAGTGGCTCCACTTCCACAAGGTTCAGGACCTCAAGATCACCGGCGGGGGCATCATCGACGGCAGAGGGCAGCAGTGGTGGGCGGAGTCGCTTACGCGCGCGCAGCCTGCTCCCAAGGTGAGGTCCGCCGTTCGATTGGAGACTAGCTCCAATGGAATTGGAACCAGCCGCCGGTCGGTTGGGACAGAGTTGGGAGCAGCAACTCACCTCACCTCACCGTTCTGTGCTGTGTTGTGCTCTGTGTCTAATTTCATCTGCAGGCTGTTCACTTCGAGGACTGCCAGGGGATCAGCGTGAAGGGCATCACCTTGCAGAACAGCCAGTCGTACCACCTGACGTTCACCCGGAGCTCCGACGTCGAGGCGAATTACCTGAGGGTGACCTCGCCGGAGGACAGCGTCGACACCAAGGGCGTTCACCTCGTTGACTCGTACAATGTCCACGTCAAGGATAACCTCATCTCCACAGGTATATCTGCCCTTTCTGTTAGCTCTTCCGCTCCCTGCGTCATACACTTTCAGCAATAGGAGCTCATTTTTCAAAACACGATTTCGCAACAATGGATGTGCCGGAAAAATTATGGTTGGCTGAAGTGGATTAAAGATTCAGTAGAATGGAAATTAAAAACGCTTTCGCATTACACAAACTTGGGGTGTTGCTAGTTTCGTGTGATTTGTCCATCTCGATTTTCTCTTTTTATGCAGGTGACGATTGTGTCTCCATAGTGGGCAACTGCACGGATGTTCGTCTAAGAGCCATCTCATGTGGACCTGGCCATGGTATAAGGTAACATTAACTGTCACCTCATCAGATTTCCATTCCCCTACTAGTTCATGGATTGCTAGTACAGCTAATAATGCCCGACTACAATTAGTATTGGAACCTTAGGAGAAAACAACTCCGTCGATTATGTGGAGAAGATCAAAGTTGACACCTTGTTCATCTCAAACGCCGAGAACGGTGTACGCGTAAGGACCACCAAGGTAACAACAACTGAACATTTCTCCACCTGAATCAGAACAGTATACTCGTATGTGTGAGGAACTCAGATGAAAACAATGTAAAACCTATGTGGTTTATGTCTTTTCCAGAATGGCGGTGGCGGCTTTGCTCGCAAGGTCAAGTTTGAGAGCATCGTGATGAGGAATGTCACCAACCCCATCATCGTCGACCAGGGGAACTCCGAACATCCACCAGCTTCATCTGAAGCAGTAGCACCGGTACACACAATGTTCAAACTTCCTTCACTGTCTGTTTTCACAGCTGCGACAATGCGCAGCATACGAGTATCCAATATCTCTGAACTTAATTATGTGTTGGAAAATTTCCACCGCCCAGGCTGCGGTGCAGGTAGAGAAGATCAACTACATTGACATCACTGGCACGTCGGCGTCGGAGCACGCGGTGACGTTCTCGTGCAGCGACGCCAGGCCATGCAGGCACCTGTCGCTTGACAACGTGAACCTGACCCAGGTGGACGGGAACAAGGCTTCGTCCTACTGCTACAAGGCGTTCGGGAGGAGCATCGGCGCCGTCATCCCGGAGTCCTGCCTCTCCAAGGAGGACTTCGTCCAGCACGTCCCGCAGCATTATGAGGAAGACGGAGAAGAAAATTCAGATTGGTGAATCTATTGACAGTTCCTGCTTGGCTGGCCAGATGATTTTGTCACGGGATCCCTGATACTAGTTGCTTTGGATTTTATTTGGACTAGGTGTTCGTTTTTCCTCCTAGGCCTAGCCCTCTAGTGCAGAACTGAACGGACCATGTTGCTGCCATCTTTGGTTTTCAGTTTTCCGATACACTTGCAGCTAAGACTGCTAGGCATATCTTCTGTGAATAATGAGGCTAAATACCATTTCTGTGTATGGCTCTGATTCTTGTGATAGGCCATGCATACACGTTCAGATTTCAGAGCATATCTGACTAGCTGACCATTGGCATATAAGCAGATGTCAAGTTGGCAACGCAAGCAGCTATGTTTAGGGTGAGCCTAAATAAAACCAAGGGCAGGGAGACCATGGCGGGGAACCACGAAAACCAAGCAAAAGCCATGGGCAAAGCTGTGGCCTCCCTCCATTGGCCTCTCCTATATAAAGCCACACGCCGTCTGAAAGCAGAACCATCAGCCTGTGCATTCTCAGCCTTCGTCTCCGTGTCTGTTGCTTCTTCGTCTCTGTTTCTCAGGCTGCCCTCTACACTACTCGACAAAACAATCGAGAGGGCGGTAAGGAGAAACGAGAGCGGCAGACACCATGGAAAGCTCAAGGATCATCATCGCCTCCCTCCTCCTCCTCCTCCTGGCCTTCGCGGCCACCGCCGAGGCCCGCCTTGCCAAAGGGCTGATGCGCGAGAACTCATTCCAGCCGACATGCAGCCAGGTAACAGGCACCGCAGTACTGCATCACCTTTTTATTGTGTTGTGCAAATTGCAATGCATGAGAATTTTTTGATGGATCTATCATCGATCCGTCATCTGTCTATGGATGGCATGGGATCGATTTGCTGATCGATGATCCGGTTTCTTTTGTGCCGCATCGATCGCATGCAGGTGCGCTTCAAGAAGATTTGCGAGGGCTTGACGAGGCTCCCGATGGTGCTCACGCCGCGCGATCTCCTGCTGGCGTCGATGCGCGACGCGACGGAGAAGGCGAAGGCGGCCTTGATGCAGGTGAACTTGTACGCGGCGAGGACCCACGAGGGCGGGCCGATGGAGTCCGTCCTCGGTGACTGCAGAAAAGGGTACACCGATGTGGTGCAGACGCTCGAGGAAACGCAGAAGATCGTCGCCACGCAGGGCACCCAGGTCGACCTGAACACCCAGCTGTCGAGCGCCGTCACCAGCGCCGACGACTGCGAAAACGCCTTCCAGGACTTCCAGGGGATGACGGACCCCTTCTTGGCCATGAGAAAGAACGTCTGGCGCCATGTGGACAACGTCCTCAACATCTTCGTCGTCGTCAATCAGGCCGGACGCGCGCACTAGCCGCATGCGCATCCGGCCGGTTGTAAAAGCAGGGGGGTTGGTGTTGTGTATCCATCTCCGGCACTTGAATAATATATGATCAAGGCTTGAGAAAATTCTGTATTACTAGTAGTGTAACTTGATGAGGTTACTACTTACTAACATGGAATTACAGGTTGAGCTTCTATCATGTACCTTTTGGTCTTGGTTCCAAAAAAAAAAAGTGTGCATCTTGCTATTTGAAAAGGCCAACTAATTTAGGATCTGTCTATTTGAAACTCGAGTGATTTGTCCTATGTGATCACTCAAGCAATTTGAGGGAATAAAACACACAGATGCAACAACAAAAAAAATCAGAGTGATTTATGCCCTATGGTCACACGAGTAATTCTAAAGGCCAAATCACACAAAAATACTAGAAACAGAATTCAAGTGAAACAAGACTTCAAATCACTCAGATTTATCTAACACCTCCTTACCGCCTTCATGCAACATAAAACTACACCAAATAAAATGGAGATAACATCAATTAATTTCTATGAAAATTTTCAATATAGTAACAGACGAAATCAAAGCACACAGGATGCATAGAAACTATTTATATCTGAAAACGTCAAAAAAAAAAAAACAGAAAATTTCTATGGAATGCCCATAACAAAAAAATCTTAATGCAAAAAATAAACCAAAGAAATCAAATAAAATAATAAAAACAAAAACCAAAAATTTTCTATGGATTGCAAAATCCAAAAACTATTTTAGGAAATTGTGTGAACCAAACATATTAAAAAGAAAAAATGAGCCTAATAAACTTTCTTAATTAAGCCATGATGTTGAAAAAAGACGATAAATATGAAACTATTACTTAGTACCTTTGTATAACTATCGGGGCTAAAATAAATTTTCACAAAAGTGAAATATTTTGTTTTGACAAAGCCAAAGATCAGGAAATGTTCTATTCGTAGTTATTTGGTTGTGAGATTAGAAAGTATCCCTTTCATTACCTGGGTCTACCCATAAACACTAGGAAACTAAACAACAAAGATTGACAGACAATTGAGAATAGAAACTAAAAGAGGTTCAGTGGATGAAAAGGCAAAATGCTCATGATAGGAGGTCGATTGGTTTTGATAAACTCGGTGTTGTTTAGTTTAGTGATGTTTATGATGTCTTTTTTTTTAACTTTCGAGAGGTGTTCTATAAAAAAATAGATTGTTTAGATCACAATTTTACTGGCAAAACGACCAACATAAACGGAAATATAGATTAGCCAAATGGAAAATCTTATGTCAACCTAAATCTCAGGGCGGTTTAGGTATACAGAATCTGGATATACTAAAACAAGTGCTTGCTAAGTAAATGGCTTTTTAAGCTATTGAATGAAGATAACATGTGGCAGGAACTGTTGAGGAACAAATACATCAAAGATAAGACTCTAGGGAGTTATGTCAAAAAACTAATAGACTCTTATTTCTAGAAAAGTTTAATGAATATCAAAGACTTTTATGTGTTTTGGGTCGTTTAAAGTGAAAGATGGGATGCAAACAAGGTTCTAGGTAGACAATTGATGGAAAATAACCTCTTAAAGATAAATTTCATGCGTTGTTCAATATTATAAGAAAAAAACAAGATTTGGTGGCACAAATCCTTAGTTCATCTTTATGAAATATTTTTTTTACTGAAATTTAGTGGGTGTAAAACTTAAGGGACTGATATAGAATTGTTGACTCTTTACATGATGTTAACTTACTAGAGGAAAGAGATGTTTTTGTTTGGGGGCTAAATACATCTGGAAGTTTTATGGTGAAATCGGTAAAATCCATATATGTTGTGTTAATTAACAATGGGGTTATAGTATCACAAAATATATGGCAAATTAAAATTCCTATAAAAATTAAAGTTTTTTATATGGTATCTAAAAAAAGAAGTGTGATTTTAACTAAGGATAATCTGGCCCGGATAAACTGGAATGGTGATAAGAAGTACTGCTTCTGTCATTCTACAGAAAACATTAGACATCTTTTTTAGATTGTTTTTATACCAAATTTTTATGGTGTGCTTTATATATACTTTTTGAAATATCTGCTGTATATATACTTTTTGAAATATCACCCCTCAAGATATTATTGACCATTTTAATAGGTGGTCAAAATGGCTAACAACAGCCTCTGCGCTTTATTGGGTAGTATAGTTAACAATAAATGAGGTGGTTTTTAATAAATATAGACTAAATTTCCTTTTTGCAGGTACTTTTTAGGGGAATGCACTGACTTCGGCAATGGGCAAGATTGCGGCGGCATGATGATCTTCGGGATGAGCTGACTCTTATCGAACAACATCTAGGGACGTGAGCTTTGCAGTTTTTTGGTTTCAATAGGTGGTTGTCAACTAGGTATATTGGTCATGTTTAGTCACAACTTTATCATTGTTTTGTTTTTTCATTTGTTTGACCTTGTGTCTTTTCGGCGGAACTTTATAATAATTGACATAATTCTATCAGTTGATAGATGAACCTAAATATAAACTATCATTTATCTAAAAAAATAAAAAATATAACTAATACTAGCATTCAAACCTGATTAACAAACAATAAGTATAGTTGAACACTAGTATTACATACATCAATAATACTTAAGAATTACACTTGATTAACCACTGTAAGTATAGTCCAACTCTAGTGTAAGAACAAAATAAATTATAGT